>SNQJ01S0038686.1:36221-51406 GCA_010110895.2 Picea sitchensis
CAAGCACACCTCCTGGTAAGTTCAAAATTCAATTATGATCATTTTCAATTTTTGGTCATTTTCCTAGCTCCACGTAAAGATATCTGCAAGCACTAAGCTTGTTGACAATATAGAAGGTGTGGAAAACTTCCGTTCCTGGAAGTATAGGATTACACTCATTCTTGAAGAGAATGGACTAGCAATATTCATTAAAGAAAATGTACCAGAACCTATCGATGTTGCAGCTAAAGAAAAAAACCAAAAGGACACAGTTAGGGCCAAAAGAATCATTGCAGATTCTATCAAAGATCACTTGATTCCTCAAGTGGCTTTAGAGAAAACTCCAAAATAAATGTTTGATGCCACAACCAGATCATATGAAGGAAGGAACATCAATAAGAAGATGAATCTAAGAACTCAACTCAAGAATACAAGGATGCAGAAAAGAGAAATAATCCAGGAATATTTCTCCAGAATATCACAATTCAAAAGAACAGAAGAAGTTCCTCCAGGAAGAACAATACAGAAGCTAACTCTGTAAGAGTTCTAGATAAGAAGAAATATGTTTCAAAGATTAGATTCTACAACTGTCAAAAGTTGGGACACTTTCCCTATGATTGTCCTCAAGGAAAAGGGAAAAGAAAGCATCAAGCACATGTGGCAGAGGAACAAGAATCTCCTCCCTCAAATAAAGCTTTAGTATAAATTGAGAAATATGTACTTTAAGTTGAAGATAGTTGATCTGAAGAAAGATAGCAAATGGTGGAGTCCGTGGAGCCTCCCCACAAAAAAACAAAAGATAAGTATTCATGTTTATTTTTAGTATCTTGTTTACTTTAATACTCTATAATTACAAGTTAGATTTGTGTGAGAATGTTAATTAACCTTGTTTTATTTCAGTATTTATGCAGATTTATCAAAGAAGAGGATAAAGAAAGAGATAAAATATTTATTTCAGGTATGATCACTCATGAGAGTGAAAAAGGTATGTGTTTAGCTATGATAGTAAGGGAAAATTTGGTAATTTCATAGCTAGAGTGAAAAATAGTTCAAAAGTCTTATTCATGATTAGGATTTCATGTGTGTACATGGTTGAACAAGTTTTGCTTAAGAAAATATGTGCACTACTCTGATAGAAAACATGATATAGTTGTATTTTATTACTGCTTATTGTTACTGACTGATTGGCTAAGTGACATCAGAAAGCATACTGTAAGTAAGTGTACAGGTCTCGGAAGAAAGAACTTATGCCTTGAATTATAGAAGTTAGACAACATGAGAAGGACTTATGATATGGTGACAGTCAGTAAGAACCATACAATATCCAGTATTTATATAGGAGAAGGAGGCTCCTAAAGATGAAGAGCATAAATGTTCAAGATGAAGAGAAATATGGATACTCAGATATAGTTGATGAGATGCAGGTAACTGCAGGTTGCTCCAGTACCGTTCTTATAGATGTAGAGGGAGCAGGTTGATCCAGTATGAAGTCAGAAAGAAAGAAATGTTTGAACTCAAGAAGGCACCCAGGATGTTACTGAAGAGAAATTCAAGGATGATGATTATCAGATGTTACACAGTTAAATAATCTCTTAGTTTGGTACAAGAGGGAGCTATCTCTTCGAGATCGAAATGGAGGATCGTGATTTGGTGCAATTAGGAAAGCAGTGGTCAATGGAACAGTTTAATCAGTGGATGAGTAATGAGGTATTTTGATCAAGATGAAAGTTATCTAGTATATGGATGGTACCCAAGAGATGGGTAACATGGTATTATACCATGGAAAGATTTTTGGACCACAAGAGATTTTTTTTCCGGATCCCATAGCTAGAGACCTTTGTAGAGAAGGAATGATCAATCCCACGGGTAGATCTTTGTAGAGAAGGAAGAGACCTTCGTAGAGATTGATAAAGAGAAGAGACCTGCGTAGAGAAGGAAGAGACTTTCATAGAGAAGGAAGAGGCCTTCGTAGAGAAGGGGAATGAGAAATTTTCCAAGGTTGGCCTCTATCCAAGTGTTGAGTTTTGGATACTCTAGGGACATGCTAGAATACCCTTGTAGAGAGGGGTGTGACCACCCTCGTAGAGAGGAGTGTGGATGTTTCTCCAAGGGGCAGTGGGTATATACTCTCCTGTGGCCAAGGATTGAGTATCTTGGAACACAAACCTTAACCATGTGGAATGGTTAGTTGGCTCTTGAGGTTTGTGTCGTGATCCTGCGTGGATCATGGAAAGGGAGTCTCGTATTGCCCAGGATAGCATCTTAGATTCTCTAGTTCATGTGGGATGACTAGGAGTGAAGCTATGGTAGTAGTCCTCCCCAGTGGATGGGTGAGATAGATGGCTACAAGAGAAGGGAGAACATAAAAGGAATGGAAAAAATCATAGAATATCTTATGTGTGAAGATAAGGCATCTTTTGTGTGAAGATAAGATATATTTTGTGTGAAAATAAGATATCTTATCTGTGAATATAAGAAAGAGCATCTTCTGTGTGAAGACAAAAGAAAGAAAGAGTATCTTATGCGTGAAGATAAAGAGAACAAAACTTCTTTAAATATGGATTCATGGAGAACCAGTCAGTGATCGTGATTCCAGATGACCAAGTGAATTATATTGATGCCTATTGTTATCTAGTTGATTTTGTTACCCAGTTGATGATGTTATCCAATTGATGTTGTTGTCCAATTGATGATGAGAAAAACTTCTGATGATTTATAGATATGCCAGTCAGTTTTCCAGACGTTGTCGATGTTGTTGCTCTCTCTCTCTCTCTCTCTCCTGATGATGTTGTAGAATACCCTTCTTATTAAGGGAGAGTGTTGAAATATTGTTACTACAAAGAGTATTATATTTATTATTATTCATTAGATCAATCCCCTTTTGTGAATTGATCATGTCGGGCATCGTAATTGACCAAATCCCCTTTTGCGGATTGGTCAAACCCTAATTGTAATATGAAAATTAAGAAGTCGACCCCCAGGCAAATTAAAGTGGTTCTAACCACCCAGAAAGACAATTTGGCCCTGCCAGTGAAGAGACAACTCCTTTCAGTGCTTGCTAGTTTGTATAAATAAAGGTTTCCAGCGCCTCATTTGTTCACTCATTCAACTCACTCATGTAGTGAGAAAGTATTGAAAGAATTTGCAGTTACCAGTTGTTGAAAGAAGGAAAAGAGAGAGGTGCATTTCCTGGGAGAGGATATTCTCTAGTGTTTTTTTTTATTGTCTTAGCATTGCATTGGATATCTATATTAAGGAAGTTTTTGTTGGTTTTTCTTACCCATGAGGGTTTCCCAGGATAAATGTTATGTATCTTGTGGTTGTGTTTCTCTCAGTGATCCTATATATGCTATGGTTATCTAGTAAATTGAAAAGAAACCTAATAATAACTTAAACTTTGACACCATGCTCTTTAAATAGAGATCATGGACCAATCGAGTGTTAAGCCATAGATCAATGGGCATTAAGATCGAGGAGAATATGAACCATCGGATCACTCTATGTCGGGAACATATCGCGATCATCGGATTTCATAAATACAAATGCATACTAAAGAAACACACTTTTAACTAACAACACATTAAAACAAGTAGATCTTAACTAACTCCTAAGTGTCTAAATATCATAACAAAGACTACATTATTTTTTGAAAAAAATCCAGAGAACTTCTTCAGGGATAAACTTTAATAATATCTTTTGAACATTGTGTTTTGAGCATTGGATATTTAAAGTTTTCCTATCATATTCTATCTTATTATCAATGAAAAGACTCTTTTAAAGTTCTCTCATATGTGGGCCTTTACCTTTATTTCCTTGAATGTGATCGAAAATATTGAATATTGTGATGGATGTGAGATTTATTTTGTCTTTCCTGTAATTGTTATTTATGTATTATATTTCTGCAAATATTCTATTTTATGAGTGAAGATTCCTAGTCAATTTCTCAGGAATTGTTTGGTGTATGTATTAAATTTTCAATTAGCAATATCTTTATTTATTTTAGTAATGAAGATTTGGATTTTACTATTTAGTATTCTCTCATTTTTCATAGTATCGTTCCGAGATATTCAAGATAAATCTTTAAAGAATTAAAAGAGAAGTATCACCTCTATAAAAACATAGGGGGGTATTTATATCCTCATGAGGTTGTTTTTTGGACCTTAAGATATATAGACATCAATAGTAGCATGTAGTTATTTTCTATCCATAATGATATTATGATGTTATGATTATTACTAATGCTTGGTTTTATGATGTGTGTTAGAGCTAGATGGGAGATCCACTCCATGGGCATGTAGATCCAGTTCATTAAACATCGTATGGGAGCCCATAATCATGAAGGAAATATATGTACATAAAATAACTATATTTTTTGGGGAAAAACTCAATTACTAATTCTATACTAGTATTTCTTTAATGTCCTTTGATACCAAAAGTTCAAGAAGAGGGTTGGAGTTATACTCACTTGTGGACTTGTGATGATGGATTTCTGATGCATGTGACTAAGATCCCATTTGGAGTTGTGAATAGGTTTTAGGCCATTATTTAAGGATTTATAGGGCTCAATGTACCTACCATATTCCCAATACCATCAGTTAGTTTTAACCCGAGTGGTTTTTGTTGAGGGGTGTTTTCCCCCCACCCAGGTTCAATTCTCGCAAGTGACATGTTGAGCTCTTAAATGAGCATGTTGTCGTAAAAGTCTCAAATTTATACAAAATCCGGTAAACCCTAGGTACCATCATTGAAATGAGGCGAAGTGCCTGGTGGGTTTCCCCAAGAAGTGTTTAAAGGAAGGAAAAAAAAAGGATTCCCAGTACCCTCCAAATGGGGCTTAGGGCCATAGAGCCTACAATAAGACGACAAACCATAGATCCTTATGTTGAAACTCAAGGATATGGCTAGATTTTTACTCGCACTCCCTCAAAGATGTGATGTGGACTTTCTATGGATACTATAGTCACACCATGATGGGTGAATCTTATGCTAGTTATAGCATAGGGTTAGTTCCATGACGAGTGGTCCATCTGGAGGACTCATGGATGATTCAAAGGTGGATCAGATGGTATGATTTTGGGTAAGGGTGCATAAGGGAGGAAGTAAACCCCTATGAAATACTTGTTTTGATACATGATTGCATGTGCTTGTTGCATATCAACCATTTAATATGTTTAATAAAGAGCATGTATTAATATAATGGAACTATGTTTGTTTAGTAGTGTAGGTGTGATATTTACACATGTTAGCCACATAAGTAACTCCCTCACATTCACAATAGTACTATCATATTTAGGTGCATAATTTATGGTTGTTATACATATCAAATAGTGTTTTGAATAAGAAACAAGTTTGTGTGTGTGTGTGTGTGTGTAATAGTAGGTTCACACTAAAAGAATAAAGAAACTAGTCATGATAACATGAACATTTTTATGGCTATAAATAACTAAATATTGAGTCAACCATGCAACAATTCACACTATCTTTTTTTTTGGTTCACATTAGCACATAAATAAAATACCAATGTGTTACCTTTAATGGTTAAGGTGCCTTACAAGAAGAATTGTAATCCTTAAATTATATTCCCTAGGGGTGAACCATCAATAAAGATCCTTACTTATATTAAGAACATTATGGTTATCTTAAAGATTAGAAGAAGGTTTTCCCTTACTCGAAGATCTTGAAGATCTTGTGATTTGAAACTATTATATTTTATTTTTCTTGGAAATATTTTTTTGGGAAATTTTTAATTATGTCTCTCCATTTTGAGGATGGTTTTTAGTGAAAAATGATAATGTATTTAGACATGTGAGAATTGAATTAATAACTTGCATTATACACCAAACTAATGATAACATACTAACAATAATAATGTCAATGAATTAAATTAACCTTAAAAAGTAACTGCAATGTAAGGTGTTCCTCTTATAAAAGAAGATTTCCTCCACTGCCTTTTTAGTCACCTCATGCTCATCAGATTCATTAGACAACCATTGGTGCACTTCTGACTATCCATGTGTGTTTCCCTCTTTGAAGCATATATTTTGGCGTACATTTTTGTTCCACTCATATCCATTAGATTTAGTAGATGACCATGGATTTGATTGGACTTTTCCATCTTTGTAATCATTGTTTGGGAATTCTATGTGCTTCCCCTCCTACATCAACCTCTTTCACCCAAATGTGTCTAATCACATGATATGGACATGCCATAACTCATAGCCTTCCTTAAATTAAACCTTTAATGTTTTCTACACATTCTACCTGCCATACAAGCTCAAAGGTGGTTGTTGATACTGAGAGGGGGGTGAATCAATATCAAGTACACTTTAAAAACGTTTTCAGCTTATAATTCAACCAAATTGTATATTCAATTATATCCAATGAGAAATGAACAATATTATAAGAGTTACACCAATACACCACAATATACCATGCACAATATATGAGAAATAATCAATAGTTATTGTTCAAGGGAAGTAATGACTTCCAAAGGTAGCTACAACTTTGAAATATAAAGGGAGGGATAAACCTCCAAAAGGAAGATACAATCCTCCAATATCAAGAGAGGGTTGACCTCTCCATCCTTTCTCCATCCTTTCCCCTTCCTTCCACCGAAGAATATATGAGAGATAATAAAACTTTACATCAAATTATCACCATCAACCAACCATCACATAGAACCTGATAATGCTTCCTGATACTTCTTCAACTTCTGAAATTCTTCACTTCTTGGAATACTCCAATCCTATAGATAATATTACTCAATGTATTCTATGAAACTCCTCCAAGTTTCACTCCTTGAATCCACCCAAAAAAGGAGTTATAGAGAAAACGGTAGACCTTATTCAATTCTGGTTTATTCAGGAGAGCGAACTTGTACAGCATGCCCCGCGCTCAATTTTTAACATCAGATTCATAAATTTGTACATAGGAAACTACAACCTGTATTGTTTTCAATGCAATTGGTCTCACTGCATTTAGTTTCTCTATGAAGACGTTATGACTGTTTTACCCGGAACACATGTTTATGACTAGCTTTAGGACTAGTCAAAAACCCTATCTTCCACAGAGTGTATCTCCAAAATTATAACAATTAAAGAGCTATAATTTTTACCACATATACCTAGATATGTCTTCTCAATATCATACAAATTTCACCATCTGAATTGTTCTATAAATTTTTTTATAGAGAAATGGTAAGATGACCTGTAAATAACATACCTTAGAACACATCACCAAAATACTTCATCCTCCCTTGAAATTCGGCCTTCCTTACTTCAGATTTCCTCTGAAATTCGACTTATATCTCCTTGTTCATTAACAAAATTGTGTGTGTTGAAAAATGAATGTATAATGAGATGCATTTATACCCTTTATGTCACTTCCTTTTAACATTAGGGTCGAAATGTAGTTTTTGCTTCAATTCACATTGTCATCTTCAAAAATTAATTTCTCCTCAATCATGAGGATCCACGTGACGTGTCACAGACCACCAAAAGCGGCATGACTTATACTATCCATCCATAGGTGTTTTACCTTCATGTGTAATTTCCTTCATGTTTATCTACTTCGATCAAATGTTGGGTTAAAAATCCAATGGCTAGGGTTGACATCAATGACTACAACCAATGACTAGGGTTGACATCAATGACAACAAGAAATCTTCCAAAAATATCCCCCTTTGTCATTGATGGCAACACTCATGCTCCCCCTATCATCATGATATCAATTTATCTCCCCCTTTGACATCAATGGAAAAGGGTGGGGATGCTCCCCCTGAGTTCAATGGCATAAGGTGACCTTCTTCTTTGGGGTTGCTCCCTCTAAACATGTGGCACTCAATAATACTTCATCCTTATTTTTGGTGTTTGGGAATTTTTCTTCCTTGGAATCCTTTTTTGTGGCTTTTTTCTTGTCTCTCTTCTTCATGTCTAGGATGTATATCTTGTTTGGTCTTCTTGTTGCAGTTGCAACCAATATTCCTGAGTTATTTTCTCTAATTTTACATTTTCGGGAGTCAAATGTAAGAGTGTATCCTTGATCACATATTTTTCTGAGACTGAGGAGATTATGCTTCATATATTCAACCAATAGGACTTTTCTTCATTTTACATTTTCACTTCCAAGATTTACAGTGCCTTTTCCAAGTATTTTGGTAGATGAGTCATCTTCAAATACAACATTTCCACCCTTTTTCTTCAAGTTGGCAAATTTTCTTTGATCTCAGGTCATATGAAATGAGAAACCACTATCCATGAACCATTCATCTTCTTCTTTTCATTCTTTAGCGACCAATGTTATTCAACAATTTTCATTGCGTGGAATTTATTTCCCTTTCCATTTTGTGGTTGATATATGGACATTTGGTATAGGATTATCTTTGTTTATCTCTCTGCAATATCGTTCTTTGTGACCAAGATTATTGCACTTGTAGCATACAATATTTTGATCCATTAATGGGTCAAATGGATTATATTTTTTGTTGACAGGTCTGCGAACATTTCCATATCTACTATTTGCACCATTCATGTATCTTGCATAGTTATTCCTTTCATTGATTCTACAATTGATTGCCATGTGTCCAAAATTTCCATAAGTATAACAATGTCCAAGAAAGAAATTTTGATACCTGGGAGTAAGTGATCTTCTTTGTGGTGTATTCCATCTTGGTTCACGATCTATTATTTTGTATTTTCCTTCATAATGATTTCTTTCATACCTGATGGGAGATGATCTTCTTGATGTCTCATTCCTTCTGAATTCTAGTCTTCTATCTTGTTGTTCAACATGCTCTAGAGTGTTGGTTTCATCTTTTTCATCTTCCTTCTCTTGTTTTGTTGTCTCCAAACTGTCATTGTATTCTAGTCTTGTCTTTTCGTTTGGAGATCTTTGACTACTAAGGATCTCATCTAATTTTTTAGTACTTTTTTCGAACTTCTTCAACTTTTCTATTGTCAATAGTAGCTCCCCTTTTGTGTGATCCAATTCTTCTTTCAATTTCTCATAATCCTATAATTGTTCCTTCAAGCTACCAATGGTCTTTTCAAGCTTGTAATTCTCTTCTTCACCACTACTCAATTCACCTTTTAGTATTATGTTTGTGTTTCTAAGCTTGTTATTTTCAGTTTCAACATGCTTCAACTTTTCAAGATTCTCATCTTCTTGTTCACTCTCTAGGTTGTCTTTATATCTCCAAAAGGAATCAAGGTTGGTTTCTTCATCTAAATCTTCTTTAGAAATGATTTCTTCTTCTTTAGAACTCTTGTGATCATCATCTTGGGTTTCTTGGGTTATAAAGAGGACTTATCGTCCATCATTATCTTCTTCATCACTCTCATCTGAGGAGATGTCATCATTCTTGGAGTAGAATATCTTTTTATTGTTGAGACTTCTCTTTTTATAGTAGCATATTTCAACAATATGTCCTACTCTACCATAGTTAAACCATTTGAGAGGAGACTTACCTTTGTATCTTCCAGTTCCCTTCTGGAACCTTCTTACAAAATTTGTTATTTCTTCGTCAAGGTCGTTATCCTTGTCTTTTGTCTTCTTTATGGATTAAAGGTTGTTTTTTGTACAACCAGGGATTCATTGATATCTTCACATAATCCTCTAATAGCATTAACAACTTAATCAACTCTAAGAAAATAGATTGCAATATATTCCTTTTCATCCATCTTCAAATTTTCAAATTCTTCTCTATGTCGTTGAAGCTTGATCTACTTAAATTTTGGATCACCTTCATAGATACTCTTGAGTTTTTCCCATACCTCTTTAGCATTGTTGCAGCCCATCACTTTTATAGCAATGTTTGGTGCCAATGCTCCTAGAATAACATGTCTGGATTTTGAATTACAACTCATAAGCTTCTTCTCATTTGGATCGGTTGGAGCATTCTTTGGGATTACATAGCCATTTACAACTGAGTACCAAATGTCTACTCCCAAAGTTGTTAGGTAAGTTTTCACTCTATCACTCCAGTATGCATAATTGCTTCCATCAAATCGTTGAATACCATTTGGAATGTGCTCATGGTCATCCATCTCTTCTCAGGATTTTCCTTCTAGTGGTTAAACTGTCCTGAAGGAAACCTACTCTGATACCAATAGTTGATACTGAGAGGGGGGTGAATCAATATCAAGTACAATTTAAAAATAAATAAAAATCAACTTATACTTCAACCAAATTATATATTCAATTGTATCCAATGAGAAATAAACAATAGTAGAAGAGTTACACCAATACACCACTATACACCATGCACACTATATGAGAAATAATCAATAGTTATTATTCAATGGAAGTAACGACTTCCAAAGGTAGCTACAACTTCCAAATATAAAGGGAGGGATAAACCTCCAAAAGAAAGATACAATCCTCCAATATCAAGAGATGGTTGACCTCTCCATCCTTGCCCCTTCCTTCCACCCAAGAATATATGAGAGATAATAAAAATTTACATCAAATTATCATCATCAACCAACCATCACATAGAGCCTACTAATTCTTCCTAAGACTTCTTCATCTTCTGCAATTCTTCACTTCTTGTAATACGCTGATCATGTAGATTATATTACTCAATGTATTCTTCGAAACTCCTCCAATTTTCATTCCTTGAATCGACCCAGAAAAGGAGTTATAGAGAAAATGGTAGACCTTATTCAATTCTAGTTTATTCAGGAGAGAGAAATTGTAAAGCATGCCCCACGCTCAATTTTTAACATCAGATTCGAAAATTTTTACACAGGAAACTACAACCTATACTATTTACAATGAAATTGGTCTCACTACATTTGGATTCTCTATGAATACGTTATGATTGTTTTACCCAAAACACATATTTATGACTAGCTTCAGGACTAGTCAAAAACTCTATCTTCCACAGAGTGTATCTCCAAAATTATAGCGAATAAAGAGATGAAATTTTTACCACATGTACCTAGATATGTATTATCAATAGCATATAAATTTCACCATTTGAATCGTTCTATAAAAAATAGTTATAGAAAAAATGGTAAGATGACCTGTAAATAACATTCCTTAGAACACATCACCAAAAGACTTCATCCTCCCTTGAAATTCTGCCTTATTTACTTCAGATTTCCTCTTAAATTCGACTTATATCTCATTTTTCATTAACAAACTTGTGTGTGTTGAAAAATGAATGTATAATGAGATGTATTTATAATCGTTATGTCACTTCCTTTTAACATTAGGGTTGACATGTAGTTTTTGCTTCAATTCACATTGTCATATTCAAAAATTCATTTCTCCTCAATCATGAGGATCCACGTGATGTGTCACATACCACCAGAAGCAACATGACTTATACTATCCATCCATGGGTGTTGTACCTTCATGTCTATCTACTTCAATCAACTACTGGGTTAAAAATACAATGGCTAGGGTTGACATCAATGACAACAAGCAATCTTCCAACAATGGTCCTCTCACTACCAGTGATATTGCATCGTCCTTCCTGGACATGGGAAAGACTACAAAATATCCATTGAAAATGTCATAGGATCTCGATTTCACTAGAAAAATATTATGGTCTCTCACATTCAGAAATCATATCAAGAGAGATCAGTGGGATCATGCCTCAAGAACTTGGCAGGTTGGTTCAGTGAAGGATCCTCATAATCAACATTGGTGGCTTTGTCACTGGGAAAATCTCTATATTTGGAGCACTTTCCAACTACACCAAATTAGCGGATCTATATTGTATGACAATCACCTAATAGGTACTCTACCTCCCACCATCGACAACTTTATTAGACTCTCACTTTCCTTATTGTAGAGAAAAATTCCATAATGGAACCATACCCTAAGCCATCAGCAATCTCTCTGCCCTCACAACATTATACATGGGTAAACATTTCATCATCGGTACCATTCCTTATTCCATCACAAACATCCTTAATTTGCAAGCTCTCCATCTCAATGGAATAAATTACAAGGAAACATCCCCAGGGAACTCCAATGAATCAATTAAATCCTTACATATTTGGATATATCTTATAATATGAAACAAAACATTGGTGTGGTGCAATGTGTTGCAGATATAGAAAGTTTGAGGAGATGTGATATGTCACATGAAGAAAAACTTTGTGTGATATATTTCAAGGGAAAAAAACTTCATCCTATGTGATATGTCATGCAAGTGGAAACTTTTGATCCATGTGATGAGTCACAAGGAAATAAATATTGGAAGGATGTGATGGCAAGGATGCAAAGGAGTTATTTAAGAAATTTTCACTTTCTTATGATGAAGGAAAGTTTGATAAAGTGTAATGTGTCCCATGAAAACAAAATTTGATGCAATGTGATATGTCATGACAGAGGAAAGTTTCGAGTAATATGATATGTCACAACCAAAGGAATTTTAGGTGCATTATGAACTATGTCATCACCAAAGAAATTTTAAATGTGATATGGTGCAAGCAAGTGAATTTCTAGAAGATGTGAAAAGAGAGTTTTGGATTGAGGATATGCATATGTTGAACAAAGAAAACAATGAGGTTCAAGGAAATAAATATACAAAGGATGTGATGGCAAGGAGGATGCAAATGAGTTCTTTTAGATGTTTTCTCCTTATTGCAATGAATGAAAGTTTGAAAAAGTATGATGTGTTGGACGGAAAGAAAATTTGACACGATGTGATATGTGATGACAAAGGAAAGTTTGGACCAATGAAATATGTCATGGACAGAGAAATTTTAGGTGCAATATGCATTGTGTCATCACTAGGAAAATTTCTATATTTGTAGCACTTTCCAATTGCACCAAATAAGAGGAGATAAATTTGTATAAAACCACCTAAAATATACTCTACCTCTCACCATCAACTAACTTTATCAATATCTCACTTTCCTTAGTGTAGATAAAAATTCCATTAATGGCACCATATCCCAAGCCATTGACAATATCTCTTCTCTGACAATATTATACATGGGTACATATTCCATTATCGGTACCATTCCTTATTCCATCACAAACCTCCTTAATATGCAATCTCTCGATCTCAACATAAATAAATTACAAGGAAACATTCCCAAGGAACACCAACAAATGAACCAAATCCTTACATATATGGATCTCTTTGATAACATGAAACAAAACTCTGGTGTGGTGTGATATGTCGCGGAGATAAAAAGTTTGAGGAGATGTGATATTTCACATGAAGAAAAAATTTGTGTGATATATTGCAAGGCAAGAAAACTTCATCCTATGAAATATGTCATGCAAGTGGAAACTTTTGATTCATGTAGTGAGAGACAAGCAAATAATCAAAGGATGTGATGGCAAGGAGGTTGTAAAGGAGTTTTTTTAGAAATTTTCCCTTTCTCATGATGAAGGAAAGTTTGAGAAAGTGTGATGCGTCGCACAGAAAGATGTAATGCAATATGTCATGACAAAGGAAAGTTTGGAGCGATGTTATATGTCATGGAGAAAGGAATATTAGGTGTGACACACATTGTGTCACCACCAAAGAAAGTTTAAATGTGATATGGCACAAGAAAGAAAATTTATGGAAGATGCAAAAAGAGATTTGTATGACAACCAACTAATAGGTACTCTACCTCCCACCATTGGATAACTTTATCAAACTCTCAATTTCCTTAGTGTAGAGAAAAATGTCATTAACAGAACCATATTCCAATCCATCGACAATCTCTCAGCTTTGACAACATTATACATGGGTAGAAATTCCATTGTTATCAAAATTCATTATTCCATAACAAACCTCTTTAATATGCACGCTCTCGATCTCAACAACAATAAATTACAAGGAAACATTCCTAAGGAAATCCAATAAATGAACCGAAGCCTTACATAAATGGATCTATTTGATAACATGAAACAAAACTTTGGTGTGGTGTGATGTGTTGTGAAGATAGAAAGTTTGAGGATATGTGATATGTTGCATGAAGAAAACATTTGTGTGATATATCACAAGGGAAGAAAACTTGATCATGTATGATATGTCATACAAATGAAAAAATTTGATCCATGCAATGAATTGCAAGGAAAAAATATTCAAAAGATGCAATGGTAGGGAGAATGCAAAGGAATTCTTTTATAAATTTTTCCTTTGTCATGATGAAGGAAAGTTTGAGAAAGTGTGATGTGTTGCATGGAAAAAAAATTGACGTGATGCAATATATTGTGAAAAAGGAAATTTTGGACTGATGTTACATGTTGCAGCCAAAATCATTTTCAGATTGATATGCATTGTCTCACGACCAAATAATTTTTTTAAGTGTGATACAACACAAGAAAGAAAACTTTTAGAAGATGTGAAAAGAGAGTTTTGGAAAAAATTTGGAAAATTTTCTGAGGAGAAAACTACCTCTCAAGCAGGGGAAAAAAATAATGAACCTCTTTAGGATTGTTGTTCCTGAGTTTATACTTTAAGGCTATAAAGTATACCGTCAAGGCATCCGTAAATATTTAAAGGAATAATTTGAGAATAAGAATTCAAAGGAAGGTTAAAGCCGAATCAGTTTCTCAATTGTCTCTATCTTGCTTCCTGTTGTTCTTGGATGCTAATGTCTCTCTCAATAGCAACCCATGAACATTCTAACTCAACCCGGTTAGTTGTTGTTTGTAAAATGGTATTAAATAAATTCAAGGCAATACTGGTTTGATCTTGAAGGCCTAGTTCAAAGTTGGGTTGTCTGCTACTTGGAATAGTCATGGAGGATAAAAATTTATTTATTTGTAAAAGGATTTTAATCAAATGTTACTTCAAATTTTCCAGAGATGAGAACAAGAAAAACAATTTTGAAATTCAAAACAGTAATGTAAATACATTCGAGGTTGTTTCCTGGATTTGTAACAATTTTGAGAATCATAAAATAACAAATAAACACTACAGAAAAATATGAGGCTTTAATCAAGAAAGAATCTCATATTTCGATAGATAATAATGAAAGAAAACGAGTTTTCTAACGAAAGTTAAGTATTAAGCTACAAAAGATTTACAGGTCTTAAAATTACTAATAGAAATTTCAGAGGAAAAACTGTAAATAATTTGATATCCAAACCAATCTGAACTATAAATCAATGATGTAGATAACTTCAAATTGATTATTCATTAGAAAAACATTGAAAGAAAAATACAACAAAGTATAATAAACAGGGTTGAAGAACACATAGCTACAAATTTGCAGGATTCAGAATCTCGTTTGTGATCTATATTA
>SNQJ01S0038686.1:53166-69416 GCA_010110895.2 Picea sitchensis
AGTATGTCAGCAAATTGATCAAAAAAGTTTATATGTTCTTGGGTAGTCAGATCACCTTCCCTTGTAAATTTCGGAAGGCTTTTCATATAATTCTCGGGGAGATAATGAAGAGGAACAGGAAGAACAAGTGGAGCATATCTAGCAGCTACTGTAGCAAAGATCCCAGGAAGCGGTACTTGACCACCTCCAGGGGCACCACCTCCAGCTCCAACACCTCCTTGTGCAGCCATGGTTAGATTTGAGGCTGAAGTTCGGAAAGTGTGAGGAAAAGATTCTCGGAAATCTAGGGAAGAAACTTCAGGAAATGAGAAAGTATCGAATGAGAGGGGAAGTGAAAGTGATCTTTCAAGATTTTTCGAAGTGTTTGATTGTGTAAAGTCAGGCTGACATATAGTATATGTGGGTAAAAAGACTTGTTTAAGTGATTTTTGTGATTTTAAAATCTTTTCCAGATCGGAGACTGGCGAGGTCTGCTTGCTATCCGGGTTTTTTCTGGTGTTCTTTCAACTAATAGTCAGTTTAGTTATTGTGGAGTCGCCAAGTGAAAAATATTAAGCCTTAGAAGGTTTTTTGTCCTTGTTCACTATCAAAAACAGAAATTGTCAATGTCGTTCTTCCCAGGGAAAAGATTCGTTTCTTCGTTCCCCGACAACGACGCCAAAAAGATGTTGTTCATGAGTTTATACTTTAAGGCTATAAAGTATACCATCAAGGCATCCATAAATATTTAAAGGAATAATTTGAGAATAAGAATTCAAAGGAAGGTTAAAGCATAATCAGATTCTCAATTGTCTCTGTCTTGCTTCCTGTTGTTCTTGGATGCTAATGTCTCTCTCAATAGCATCCCATAAACGTTCTAACTCAACCCAGTTAGTTGTTGTTTGTAAAATGGTATTAAATAAATTCAAGGCAATATTGGTTTGATCTTCAAGGCGTGGTTCAATGTTGGGTTGTCTGCTACTTGGAACAATCATGGAGGATAAAACTTTATTTATTTGTAAAAGGATTTTAATCAAATGTTACTTCAAATTTTCCAGAGATGAGAACAAGAAAAACAATTTTGAAATTCAAAACAGTAATGTAAATACATTCGAGGTCGTTTCTTGGATTTGTAACAATTTTGAGAATCATAAAATAACAAATAAACACTACAGAAAAATATGAGGCTTTAATCAAGAAAGAATCTCATATTTTGATAGATAATAATGAGAGAAAACGAGGTTTCTAACGAAAGTTAAGTATTAATGTACAAAAGATTTACAGGTCTTAAAATTACTAATAGCAATTTCAGAGGAAAAACTGTAAATAATTTGATATCCAAACCAATCTGAACTAGAAATCAATGATGTAGATAACTTCAAATTGATTATTCATTAGAAAAACATTGAAAGAAAAATACAACAAAGTATAATAAACAGGGTTGAAGAACACATAGCTACAAATTTGCAGGATTCAGAATCTCGTTTGTGATCTATATTATGATGTATTTGAAAACTGTTATTACAATTGGCTCTCTCCAAAAATTCCGAAGCCTTTTCTCAGTCTTTAGAAACTACATTTATACATTTTCATCAGATTTTCTCGTTGGTGACTAACCAACTTCCTAATATTACGGTTACATAAAAAATAATGTCAACCGTTTACAATTTCTTTCTAATTTCTAATGATAAAAACATTTAAAAAAGATTTTAATCTTGCATTGACGAACTTCCTTTCTTCGCTTCAATACACTGGACACATTTCCCCAAAAACTTCACAAAAGTCCTAGGAGCATCTGGTATCTCATTTGCTTCAAATAAGAAAAAAAAAATCTGCAATTCGGGTAAACGATTTTCTATCATCGTTTCTGTGAATTTAATAGTTTTCAACTTTAGATTTGGCGTCACCATCCATTTGTTGATCTCTGTAATATTGATCAATTTAATTTTTGAAATATCTGTTTTCATTTCCTCCAACTCTTCTTTAAACCTTAGCTGGTGCTTGGCAATATTAATCTCACCTAATAATCCGGAACAATCATTTGTTCCGATATTCAATGAAGCTCTTTCTAAGAGATCAAAAATTCCCTGGCAATCATCATTGACCTCTCTTTTTATTCTTTTATATTTATCCAGGTTTTCTTCCCACACTTTTAATATTATGTCCCCTTTAACCTGTTCTGAAATAGATGATTTTTCAATCTTTCCAACTTCTTCCTTTGATGAGAAAGCCACTGCCTTCTGAAAAGTCGTTCTAGCTGCTTTCACCTCCCTTTCCTTCTGGAACACATTCTCCAAAGACTTATTTGTTTCTTGAAAATAATTCTGGACTACTTCCAGATTCAAGAACACTTTATGTTGTTCTTCCTCTATTCTCAAATATATCTCCAATGCTTATGTCCTGAAATTTTCAGGTTCTACTACCTGATTAGTAATAGAAATAATTTTATCTTGTAAATGTTTGTTTTCTTCTCCCATCTTTCGAACCTGTTCTTGTGTGACATGTATTATGTGTTTTGCCTCCTCCAAGTCTTTATTCATTTTCTGGATTTCTTGCATACCCTTTAGTCTAGCTTGTTCTAGACTTTTTTGTATTCCCCAACTAATATTTCTCTCATTTTCTTTTAATTTGTCTTGCAACTGAATTATTGTTTGGTCCTTCTGTTCGAGCATAGTTTTTAAATTGCCAACAGAATACATATTTCCTGATGCTATAGCACCCATTGTACCTGCTAATTCTGTAGAAAATTCTCCATCTTTGAGTTTCTTTCCATCTATAATAACCCTATGCTTTTTAATCATCCATTTTCCTCTTGGATGAATTTCCTGTTTCAAGACTGCTCTTCGCTTTTTACTGAAAAATTAATCTGATGGGGGGATTTCATCTCTCGAAATCGGCTCTAGATCACTGACATATAAAACTCCTTCATGGGGGGTTCCAAAAGTTGACTGCAATGGAGTTAAAGAGGTGATAGGACTACCGAGCTCTGTTGAAGTTGTTCCTCCTATCTTTTCTAGAACATTTTTCATGATTTCTGGAATTGTTTCCAGCTCTTTTCTCTTCTATGTTTCTGATTCTTTTGTTTGATAACCCTCTTTGTCTTGGGAAGGTATCTCGATATTCTTCAACTTACCTTTTTTATTTGCTTTATCCTGTGTATTAGTTTCAAACCTTGGAGGGGGTCCTTCCTGTTCTAGCGGTGGGTTCGAAATTTCACCCTGCAAACTCTTAGGTAGGAAACTTCTCCTATGGATTTGAAAAGATGTGAATACAATCTGTGAGTCAGGTGGAAAGGCCTGGACTCTGTTCAGTACTTCTTCATAAGACTTAACATCTTTAAATATATCATCATAAATAGATACTTTATGTTCATACGCCTTTAGATTACAATGTATGAAATGCCTACTTATTACTTGGTAGGGGTCATATTTTTTGTGCTCAATATCTACTAATTTAACTTCTTCTAATGACTCAGCCTCTACCTTAGAATGGCCTAAATTTGATAAAGAAAATTTCCCAATATGAACAGGGAAAGATGGCCATGATTTCTTCTGAACTTATTTTAATTCCAATCCAACACCGCCCTTTACTATATGATAAGCTACCTCCCTGCACACCAATCTATCCGGTAGGAATTTAGGGAGTGCATGAGGGGGAATGGAACAGCCATAAACCCTAATGTAGGAAAACATTTCCTCAATAAACCAGTCGGCAACTGCTTTAAGACTTTTTGTGATTGCATCATAAATGTGAGGGGGTTCGCATCCAAAAAACATTTTGTGCATAGGAATAATAATAAAATGACAAACCTCATAAAATGCGTCTTTAGCATTTTCTTCCCAAAGGGCCGAGTTATATTTATGAATGGGTTATGGGCAGGAAATGCTCCAACTCCAATTCATTAATGGAAAGGGAGTCATAAAACAGATTGCATCCATAATGTATGCAGACATATAAAAAGTTGTTGGTTGTCCCTTTGATTTGGCTGCTTTGTAGTTTAAAATTTCTTCTGTGAGGTTATCCGACAAAATCTTATGCCAGTTAAAACCATTTCCTTCTGAAGCTTCCTCTAAAAAGGGCACCCAGTCTGCATGAAAATGACAGGGATCTTTTCTCCCGAAAAGTCTGCATAACATAATGGCTATATAAACCATGTATTCATTTAAGGAGGCTGTAGCATAAATCCCATGAGCATAAGCCCTAAACTTTGCTTCAGACCTTACCCATCCTCTAATCATATCGGGATATGCCTAGTCTACGTCAATACATTCTTTTCTCTGAAACTCTGCTAAAAATTCAGCATTAAAAGTATGTTTATGATTCGGCGAGAGTGTATACATTACTTGAATGTGCTCTGGTCTGAATGAGCCGACGATAGCTCCTTGCTCGTTTAAAATGCTCCTTGTTGGGATATCGACCTTATCCAAAGCCCAGCTGATCATATCAGTGTATGCCACAAGCCTTGGGCGCGCAGTGATCTTATGAAGCTCTGACTCAGCTATGTCCCGGAAATGATTTTTAGAATCAGGATGAGCATTCTCAAACTCGTATTCCAGCAAATCTGAGATTTAAGTCCAATATTTAATAGAATCTATAGCATGTGGAGTGGTATCGGAGATAATATCTCCTTCCTGTGCGTCTTCATTCTTCTTTGGTGCCTTTCTGGGTGCCATGACTTATGCGTTTAATTGAAAACCTGTCACAGAAAATGGATGAACGAGCTCATCTTAGAATGAAAACACAGACATTCGAATGTTTATTTTGAATATATTTAAAAAATGACAAGATTTGCACAGCTGTCATGAATTTAAAGCTCTTAATGCGGAAGATATTTTATCGAGATACGCTTTTAATGTTCGTATTTAGGTACCTTCAGGTTTTGAAGAAAACGAGAAACCTACTTAATTGGTAAACGAAACATGAATGAACACCTAAGAATGATTACCATTAATCTTGTTTTTAAGAAAAGGTCAATTAATGTTAATCATAGTTTAAAGTTGAAAACTCCGTTTTTCAGGGTTTCGAAAATCCTGATGTCGAGAGGTATGTAGTTGATGAAAAACGATTTCTGAAAATGCGAAATCGCGAAATCGCAATGCTTTAATTAAGATTTAAACGCTTTTAGCACATTAATTAATTGAGATTAGACTTTTTCGGGATTTCGGAAATCGGGATTTTGGGAAACATGATGACATGAGACGTGCGTTATTAATAAAATCTGATCTCCGAAATCGTGAAATCGCGATGGTTTGTTTTTTTAAACAGGACTTAACTTATCTTAATTAACTAAATAATCACGATTAAGGCCAAAACATAATTAGTTTAATTTAATGTGACTTATGGATCGGGGTTTCGGAAATCAGGATTTCGGGAAACATGATGACAGGAGACGTGCTCTCACTGAACTGCGAATCCTGAAATCACGACATAATTATTTTAACCCTTAATCTTTCTTATAAGAGACTAAATTAATTCATTTTTAAATTAAGATTCCAACATTTCGGGAAATCAGGGATCGAGATTTCACAATTTAATTTGCATCAAAAATTTGTTTGTAGGAAACCCCGAATCCCGATTTTTTTTTTTTTTTTTTAAGTTTAATTTAAAATATCGTAAATTTAAATTTCAACACATTTTAAATAATTTTCAAATAAAAAGTGTCGGAAGTCTTATATTTTTTGTAAACCTTTTTCCCGTTCATTATCCGAAATTTTTTAAAAGAATTAAGAAAAAGGTATCGTGTATTTAGAAATGATACGAAACTCTTGTTTTATGAAAAGCCGACACCCGAAAAAGAAAAAATCTAGGCCTTAAGGGTAAAAATTTAAGATCTGTTTCAACAAGGATCTTGGTGACTTCTAAGGGAAATAACCAAATGAAATTTCATGAGAGGCTTCAACGTAAATAAAATAAATACACAATAATGTTCATGAAGGTTTGGAAATATAAAAAAGAAGAAGGGGGCCATGCTATTTTCACTTCATCAAATGTTGAAAGTTAAAATAGAATAGGGGGGTTGTTATTATCTCAACACATCATTAAGAGAATATTTTCAAATGCACGTGATCTCTAAGTACTATGCATGAATAAAATATTAATACTTATATGACATAAACTAATTCCTTCCAATTATGTGTGTTTCATAGGTGATGCCAATAATTGTTTGTATATTTTTCATATGTTCTTCTCCTATATCAATTTCATCAAAATAATTTTTCTCAGAGAATGGAAGTGCATGTGAGTTTCTCAAATAAATGCAATATGCAGACATAAAAAACAAAAGTGAAATAAACTTTAATTAATTAATTATGCAATCTATTATGTTTTTATAAACCTCTATTATGTTTCCATAAACCTAACATCTACCACTTCTAAGAATGCAACAATATCTACATTCATATGATTGCAATGTTCTTAGTTTACCCAACCAAATTTAAAAATAAAACATTTCAACCTTTTCACCTTATAAGAATGCACTTTTTTCATATTAAAAAACAATTGCTAGTTAAAACTATTATATATATAAACCCTTTCGACATGCAAAATCCTTCTCTAATAAAAGTAATTTAGTAGCATGACTAACTTATTATCTATCCATCGCATAATGGTTTTTGGATGAAATGAACGCTCGCATCCTTTAGTTTATCGATTTAAAGACAAAGTGGATCACAAAGAAAAAGTACACTACAAAAAGTGTTGTGTTGTTGTTATTAGTCACATGCAAATGGAATTAATGATGCATACATAATAGATAGTGATACTACATGCATGAGATCCATAGAATGTAGTGTATTCAACCCTAAAAATTTAGAGCAATCACATAAAATGTAGTGAAAAACCCAAAAACATAAGAGAAAAGAGAGATAAAAATAGAGAGATATGTCCACTTGCCTCTTCAAGGGGGAAACCTCCAAGAGCAATACTCCAAATACAATAAAACAAAATTACAAAACAATACATAACCTTCTACTCAATATATATTTATCCATAGAGAATCATAACTACATATGGGCCCCTTATAATGAGGGTCGACCAACTAATTTGGGCCTTATTAGTAAAAATAACCCTTTATTACAATTAGTGACTATTAACTAACTGTTTAATGGGACTTATTCAAAGAAGTTGGTCTCAGACATTAATAAAGTATCTAAGTAAGTGGGTTAGGTTAGGACTCTAACATAGAATAATATTAATATGGGAGACTAACGGGATCCATGAGTATCCTTGAGGGTAGCAAATGCTAAATTTTATGAAATTTTTAGTTTGATTTATTAAACAATTAGTTTTTATTTATATATTTTTATAGTTATAAAAGAGAGGTGTTTATGTCATAAAATTCATTTTAATCTGTATAGATATTAAAGTTAAAAATCATTTCAAAACACCCATTGGGTGTAGGGAAGTCAGTGATGGAGTGTAATGTTAAGGCACTCCATTATGTCAAGTCACTAGTTCAAAACCCCAACTTACCTTGTGTGTTGTGTATGAGGCAACATGGACACACCTAGAGGCTATAGTGGTAGCAATCATATATAACATGACCCCATGCCACATGAGTATGTGCCCGACTAGTTTTCGATTCCGCCAGTCACAAAAAAAAATAATTTCAAAATATATAAATATTAAAATTATTTGATAAAAAATAAGAATTATTTTAAAATTAATATAATCATTTAAAAATATATAAAAGAAAAAATATTATTTATATTAAAATATAAATCGAATTCATGATACTTTTTTATTTTATTTTATAATAACATTGTCAACACTTTCGATATCATGTTTGTTGGTTCTTCTTTAACGTATACTTGATGTTCATAATAAATAAAATCTAATGGTGTATTTTTAAGATTTTGTTTGATAGGAATGTTTTTATTTTCTTTTTTCTAAATTGATATATTCAATGATATGTTTAAAAAAAATTGAAATGGTGTAAAAGTGATTTTATGTTATCAAATTTCATATATAATTTTTTTAATAAATGAATTATAGGAAATGAATTATTTTATTTTTGTTTGTTAGAAATGTCCATCACTTGCGAGGTCGTGATTTTAACCATTGGCTAAGAAACCACAACCCAAGGGCATCGGAGTCATCAAAATCACCTAGGGGTCGCACTCGGCATGGGCCGCACCAACCCTTAATGTTGGATTTCTGGGTGTCTTCTCCCGACTAAATAGACCATAAGTGTTGGAATATTCACCAATACTGAGAGGGGGGGTGAATAAGTATTGAGAACTTTTTAATTTTAATCAAAAAATGTAATCATCAAGTTTATCAATCAATTATCACTTATGATTTCATTCAATATATCATAAAAATATAATCATAAACAATGCATCACGTCATATCCATGGATACATAGTACACCAAAGTTTTACATGGAAACCCAAATGGGAGAAAACCACAGAATAATTTATTATATATCAAAAGATTACATGCATAGGAAGCACTAACTTCAAAATTCTCCAGCACCAACTAGAAGGAGGCTCCAACACCCTGTTTACAAGCTCCAACCTGAAGGAAGCTATGACTCCCTGAATTCTCCAACTCCAACTGAAAGGAGGCTCCAACCTCTTGATTTAAAGGCTCCAACCTGAAGGAAGCTACAACTCCCCAAATTCTCCAACTTCAACTAGAAGGAGGCTCTAACCTGAATGAATGTCCAATTCCACGTGTTCTCTAAATCCAACTGGAAGGAGGTTATAACCCCCTTTCCTTACCCCTTCCTTCCACCCTGAAATATAAGTGTAGAACTCAACTTGTCACCGACATTGTCACTGATAATCAACCTGTCACTGATATTCAACATGTCATTAATAATCAACTTGTCACTAATAATCACTATCCCTAGTAATAAACCTATCATTTTCTTTATCATTGATATTGATACCTCATCTTCAATAACATCATCAATAAGACCAGATCCACTCTCATAAATCATACACCAAGACCATCACCAAGATGTGCATAAAATCATATGCTAAGACATGTGTACTTTATCATCCATGTAACAAGCATGTGTCATATCCATAAACCATGTGCCAAGATATGCCTCAAACATGTGCCATAACATCCATCAACCATGTACTAAAGCATGTTCCTTAACATCCATCAACCATGTACTAATATATGTACCATAACATCCATCAACCATGTACCAAGATGTGCCTCAAACATGTAAACATATACCAAACTACATCTCAAACTATGTTCCCAATATCTAAGATACTCCTTAAACCATATGCCAAAAGCATGCCTTAAGCATGTGCCAAACCATCCAAGATATTCTTTAATCATATACCATAACCATCAAAATAGAACACATAGAAAGCACACCTTCAGTCATGCAGCAACCTAGTGTATGTGATCACATATCTGCAGACCTTCCTCAACTTTAGCTACAAGAGAATAGTATCTTCATTAAACTTTACCTCAGTCTCACGGGACTAGTTTTTGGATTAGTCACAAGCCCTAAATTTCAACAAGAATAACTCTATATCTAACATCTAGTTCCACTGAACACTTTTTATACACTGACTTTTTTTTTAAGACACTTGTGAGCAAGTGATCTGGTTAAATTATGGTACATTATGTTTATGTTTTGATTATTAGTTATGTTGTTATGAGTATTGAGATTTATATGTTTCTTTCTAGATGTATATATTTATAGGTATTATAATGAGGTTTCCTGAGTGTGCAGGAAACACAACAGGTTGAGGATGTCGATGGCATCAACAGACTTCCTTGGACTCCAGATTGAGTTAGGGAGTGGACTTGTATTTGGTCTAAGTATTTAATTTATACACATGAGTTATATGATGATTTCAGTATGGATTTTATGTATATGGATTATTGATATTGTCCTTCTCAGCGGATGTTGGTGTTGCTCCTGAGTTTATACTTTAAGGCTTTAAAGTATACTGTCAAGGCATCTAAAAAAACAGAGGGAGCTAAGAATAGAAAAAAAAAACTGATAAAAAGGTAAAGGCTATTGTCGGTTTCTCAACTATCTCTGTCGAAATTCCCAGTTTTCCAGGATACTGATATCTCTCTCAATTTCTGCCCAGGAATGTTCTAAGTCAACCCGGTTATTTGATGTTTGTAAAATAGTGTTAAATAAATTTAGAGCAATGCTGGTTTGATCCGAGAGACCGGGCTCGATGTTAGGTTGCCTTGCAACTGGTACTGTCATGAAGGAGGAAAGTAAAGGAGGATAAATTTTTGTGTTTTCTTTTTAGGCTGGGTATCTTCGTTCCACAATGTAACGAGAATGATGTCAAAACACAAATAAATAGTATGACCAAATTATAGGCCTTTTCTTGTATCTGAGTTAAATTTTAAAGAAAAGAAACATGCATGATATGGAGAAAAACATAAAGCTATTAGCAAAGTGAGGCATCAATTTCAGAGGAATCTCACATTCTAACAAAAGACTGTGAAATGAGAAAAATATTAATGAAGCATATGATGTTGAAATCTAAGCATCTATAGGTCTTGTATCTGTTGATAACGGATACAGAGAAAAAACTATAAATGATTTGAAATAACAAGAATAATAATTTCCACTGTAGAGGTTGTACTAAATTGTAGCTAAGCATTCATCAATTAAACATATATAAGAAAGATGAGATGACAGGGAAACACATAACTCAGAAGTGACAAGATCTGGAATCTCCAATCTGCATTTCTATTAATTTAGAGTCTCTTCAAAATTACTTCATCAAAAATGTTTTTTCAGAGAGATCAAAAAGCCCCCTTTTTTTAGTCTTCGTTCCCTATATTTATACAAGGTCATCCATACTTGATGGTTAAATATCTCCTACTTTCTAGGAGAAAAATAGTTACAAAACTGCAACCTTAACCGTTGCACGATTAAATTTTGTTTATATATCATTCCAATAGTATGAGTTTCCAAACGATACTTCATTGATTAGTCGAAGTCTCTCCCTCCTTTGATGCTACACATTCAATACATTTCTCCATAAAATGGAAAACGTTTCTAGGAGTTGTTGGAAGATCTTTAGTCTCAAATAGATAAAAATTTATTTGTACCTTTGGGAACCGGTCTTCAAAACCTTGGTCGGAAAACTTGATCACTTGCAATTTTAAACTGGGTTGTACCAATCATTTGTTTATTAGGTTGGCATCGATTTCCTTCAATTGTAAAATTTCAATCTGAATCTTCTTCAAACCTTCTTTGCAGTCCAACTGTTGTTTTTCAATGTTTATCTGCCCCAGTGACTCGGAGCAGTCATTTTTTTCAATGCCTAATGCTTGCTTATCCAAAGAATCGAAGATTCCTTCACAATCATCTTTGATTTCTTTGACTATCTTCTTTCTCTCAGATATATTTGTTTCCCATACCTTGAGCATGATGTCCCCTTTTATTTGTTCCGTGATAGAGAGCTTTAGATTTTTCGTCGCCTCTTTATTCCCTGAACATGCAACCACTTTCTGGAAAGTATTCCTTGCTTCTTTAGCTTCCTTTTCTAGTAAAATAATATTATCAAGAGATTTTCTTACCTCTTGAAAGTAATTCTGGATGATCCCTATTTTGGAGATCAGTCTTTGTTGCTCGGCTTCTATCTTTGTATGTGTTTCCAGCGAGAGGGTCTAGAAATCCTTTAAATCTATAACCTGACATTCCATCAAATTTAACTTAGCCTGTAACTGTTCTGCATGCTCCTTTTGTTGAGAAACTTGCACCTGACTTGCTTGTATCCTCTAGTTCATTTCATACAGGCTTGATTTGACTGATTGAATTTCTAGCCTTTCAACAACCCTGGTCTGCTCCAAGCTTTTACTCACCTCTTCTTTGATGTTCTTCTCATCATTCTTTAACTGATCCTGTAATTGAGCTATCATGTTATTACTCTTCTTTTTCCTCGTTCTCATGTTTCCCATGGTAAAAAAGTTTGTTGTTTCCATGGCTCCCATGGAACCTTCTATCTCTGTAGCGAAATCCTCCTCCTCCAAATTTTGTCCATCTAGAAATACTTTATGTTTTTTTACCACACCCCCCTCCTTCATATACATCTCTTGTTTCAGGACAACCTTCCTCTTTCTGCTGAAAAAACAATCAGAAGGAGGAATCTCATCTATGGAGATAGAGTTGAGGTGATCAACAAATATGGCTCCCGTCTATGGGAATCCAAAGGCGGACTGTAAGGGGGTTAAGGAAGCTAGGGGACTTCCTAGCTCTGTAGATCCTTTCCCTTATATTTCCTTAGGCATATTGACATCAACAACAGGTGATGAAGGGGGAGTGAGCTTACTAGACTCGGGAGGTATCCCAGACCTCCTCTCTGCTTCTGTCTCTGGTTTTTTCCTCTGTAATGCCTCTTTATTTTGTGGGGGCCTTTCAGTATCATGTGGGACTTTTTTGGGATTGCCATTCTCCTGTGCTTCCTTTTCGAAGCCTAGGGGAGTATTTTCTTGTTCCTAGGGAGGGGTAATTGCTTCTCCTTGCAGTAATTTAGGCAGACCACTCCATCTATGCTTCTGAAAGGTCCAAAAACTAGCTTGCAAGTCAGATGACAGTGTCTGTACTCGTTCTAACACCTCTTTATAATTCTTAGTCCCTTTGAACATGTCATCCCAAGGGGACTTCTCATGTTCATATGCTTTCATATTGCAGTGGGCCATGTGTTTCCCCACTAACTGGTAAGGATCATGCTTCCTGTGCTCGAGGTCTACCAATTTGACCTCCTCCAGTGCTGTCGCTTCAACCTTGGAATGACCCAAGTTGAGAAGTGAAAATTTTCCGATCTGAACGGGAAAAACAGACCACAATTTCTTTTGAGTTGTCTTTAATTCTATACCGATTCCACCCATTACTATTTGATAACCTACCTCCCTGCACACTAGTCTGTCAGTGAGGAATTTTGGGAGCGCATGTGGAGGAATTGAACATCCAAAAACTCTGATGTAGGAGAAATTCTCCTCTATAAACTAGTCAGCAATTGCCCGAAGGCTCCCTATGACCAAATATGAAATGCAGGGGGGTGCACAGTCATATATCATCTGGTGTAGTGGTATTACCATGAAATGACAAATATCATAGAATGAATCCTTGGTGTTTTCTTCCCAAAGTTTAGAATGATATTCATGAATAGGCTTCGAGTAAGTCGGATTCCAACTCCAATTCATCAAAGGGAAAGGAGTTGAGAAGCATATAGATTCCATGATGTATGCGGACATATAAAAGGTTGTTGGTTGGACTTTTGATCTTGCAGTCTGGTATTCCATAACCTCTCTCGCTATGTTATTGGATAAAATCTTATCCCAATTGAAGTTGTAACCTTCTGCGGCCTCACGCAAAAGAGGTACCCATTCTGCTGGGAAGTGGGTAGGACTTTTCTTACCAAAAAGCCTACATAACATCATCACCACATAAACCATATACTCGTTTAAAGACACTGTGGCATAAACATGATGTGTGTCGACCCTGAATTTTTCTTCGTTTCTCCATCAGTCTTTTATTATGTCAAGATACGTTTGGTCTGACTCAAAAAATTATTTCCTCTGAAACTCACTGACGAAATATTTATTATAAATGTATTTGGGGCAGGAATACAATTTATACATTACTTGTATATGTTTTGGTCTGAAGGACCCGATGACAACCCCTTGGATGTCCAGAATTCTCCTCATCTGCACATCTGCTCACTCTAAAGCCCAATTGATCATGTTGTTGTAAGTCAGGAGTTGCGACCGCGTAGCCACCTTGTGAAGTTCAGACTCCACTATATCCTGGAGTTTGTTGTCGGCATCATGGGGGAAGTTCTTAATTTCATAATCGAGAGTTTCAAAAATATACCTCCAGGATTTTATGGAATCGATGGCATGCGGTATTGTATTAGATACAACATCTCCATCTGGACTCGAGACCTCTACAACTTCCTTGTTTTTCATGGTGGCCTTCTTGGGTGCCATGGTGGTTATACTGGACCAGAAACTTGTTTACAGAGAAAAGTGTATAAAACTGGACAAATGTGACTCGCTACAGAGTTAAAGGTTAAGAATGAACTTCAACACACAGGACCTTTATTAATCTCTAAATTTGTGTTGTAGCGAGCGTACTAATACCATCGATGAAAAATAAATGCTTTAATTTGAAAGATATGCTTAGAGATACGAACTCAGGTCAAAAATATTTGCATTTACCTGTTATTAATACTGTCGTATATTGGCGATTTCGAAACTGAAAACCTAAAAATCACCGCCTTCCTTAATTCCCAAAAAGTGAAAAGAAGCTTAGTCATCATTAATCATGTTTTGAAAACAACTTAATATTTCAATCTTAGGGTTTGTTTAAAGAAAACACGAATTTTCATTTCGGAACTTCGGGGATCCTGTCGGTAGGGGATATGTTACAAGTAAACCCCGGATCACGAAATTGAGATGGGATTAGCGAGGCACTAATCATTCGTATTAAAAAACTTTAATTAATCATGATTAGTGGACAATTACTTTTAATTTTTACTTTTCAGAAAATCGAGGACCGGGAGTCTGAAGGAGAAGAGCTTGAAAACTCTTTAGCAGAGAGAAAACCGAATCGCGAAAGACTAAGGGGGATATAATTGTGTTTAGGGATTTGATTAATTATGAATTAAAGAGTTCTTTGTGGTAAACAATGGAAAAAGTAACGCTCATTTCTTTGCCCTTTTTACTTTATATTTCTTAATATTTTGAAATGGCTTCGAGATTTAGGCGCTGGGAAAAAGGGATAGTTGAAGATCACACCTCGAGAGGAACCGAATTTCGAAACCTGAAAAGGAACGGGTGATTTTGACTCCTTTCTATTTTGGACTAAGGGCGGCTCCATGGCTCAGGAAACGATGAAGCTTCATTTTTAAAGAGTGGAAAAATTTAATCTTCGTGTCAACATTAGGCTCCATCTAGGGATATTGTATCCTTGTGGGATGAGAAGAACATGTAGACCAAGTGCCTTCATTGGGTAATGGAGTCAAAGATTTGGCTCTGTGAGATGAATAAGGAGAAAAAACTGAACAATATTAGGGTCTCAACGTCAACCTTGAAAACTCTACAAAAACAAAAGTTCTGACTATCCCGAGCCAGGTTTTCAATAGATTTCTTATCCTAAAGATGATCTCAAAACTGTGTAAGATAATCAAAACCCAATTAACCAATATTATCAGGCTTTTCGTGATTCTGTTTGCATCAAGGCAAGTACTTATGTTGTGTCTGATAAGGAGATCTTAGAAACCTATGATAGAATCCAACTGAAAAGAAGAGAAATTACCAGAGTATCTTTTAACTCGCGTATAACAGCTTTTATCAGATATGAGGATATTGCTTCACTGCCAGCGAGCCTGTTCAGTACCCCGGTGAAGTTATACAACTTCCCACATTGAATTTCCTTTCACCACTTCATTTTTTGCAAGAATTTAAATGTTGAGATGAGGGCAATCAATAAGTATGAATTTCCTTTCTTCATCTCTTTGAACTAGATGGGGGAAATCAATATTGAATTTCCTTTCACCATCTGTTCATATAATTTTTTATTTTTTTTTAGATATAAAGTTGGGGAAATCAATGAGTATGCAATACATTCGGGAAGATATCTGTTTGAAAAAGGATCAAAGTCTATAAACTCATTTAAATCACTTTGGGTCAATCTTCTCACCTGCCTTCAAAAATCAAGGGTTTCAGAGGACTTCTTAACAAAAAAAATTTGACCTTTAGTTAGGGAACTTCCTTGAGAAAAACCAACCAGTTATTCCTGTTAGGATAACTAATAAGGTTAGGATTAACCTAGACATGTTTACGATCCAACCAAAGTCAAAAAATGAAAAACACAACCTGCTTTCTTTCTTGAAAGTATCTTCGAGAGTTTCCAATGACCGAAGTGAGACCCCTTTGTTCTCAGGAAATTTCATTGATTAGACATCTATGATCAAGCAATAAAAGGATTTACTGTGTCCAAGGAAGAGGGTAAAGGGGTTTAGGCAAGCTTCTGTACATATGGTTGTTCTTAGAGAGAGATTTTTTTATTTTTTTTATTTTTTTAAACAACGATGATTTATTTATTGTACTTTTTAGAGTTTTTATCTGGATTTTTTTTTAAAATGGGATTTCATACCTTTATGAGCTCTTATACTGCCAGTCCAAAGATTATTCGTTCATTACCTTTTTCATTGTGAGAGGATTGATATGAGTACCTGCACATTTCGGGACTTTCAGTACCTCAAGTCCATTGTCTCGCGATAAACTTTTCCTGCGAATACCATAACATTACAGTCCTT
>SNQJ01S0038686.1:71612-85232 GCA_010110895.2 Picea sitchensis
TGTTTGAGATGTCGCCCATTTACAGGGGCATTAAGAATGTCTCCATCTAGGTTTTCTAATAACCAAGCATTTTTTCCTTCCAAGGCCGAAATTCTGTATCGACCGGGCCAGATTGGATCGAATTTTCCATGTTTTCCAGTATCTTCCTTTCTAGCTTCCCATTTTAAGACCAAGTCGCCAGGGATAAATTCTCTATCTTTTTCTTTCTGATCGAATAAGGCTTTCATTTTGTCCTGATACCTTTGCAGCCTTTCATTTACTTCGACCCTATTTTGCTGGACTTTGACCAGCTGGTTTATTCTCCTGGTAACGTCATTGGGCTCTTCATTGGAATCTTTCCAGAGTTTCATTACTAGCAGAGCAAGATTCATTGGCAAAACGACATCAGTGCCATATACCATATGGAAAGGGGAAATCTTGATTGATCTTTTGGTACTTATTTTATTGGCCCATAAAGAATATTTTAAATGGGTATGCCACACTTTTTTGTTTTCAGTCAAAACTTTTTTTATCACGGGCTTTTGTTGGATGATTCAGCCAGACCATTTCCTTGTGGGTAGTAAGTTGTGGAGTGCCCTAGTATGATGTTATATTTTTGACAAAAATTTATCATGCCCATCGATTTAAATGCCTATGCGTTGTCAATGACTATTTTTCGAGGGCAACCAAATATGGATAAGATATTATCTTCCAAGAAATAGATTACTACTGAGTCAGTTGCATTCCTTGTGGGGATAGCTTCTACCCACTTAGTGAAATAATCAGTAGCAGTTAGGATCCATTTTTGTTGTGCACTGGAGTGTGGATGAATTTCTCCAATGAAATCAAGTCCCCATTGTTGAAATGGGGCTTTGGTTTTAACTGGAATCAGGGGTAAAGATGGGACTCTCTGTTTTCCTATGAACAACTGGCATGGGACGTAATTTTGAGCTTTAGTGTTCACTTCTATGAACAATTTGGGCCAGTAGTATCTGGCTCTTAAGATTTTATACGTTGTTTCTCACCAAGCATGATGTCCTCCACATACTCCGACATGGAATTCATCTATAACCCCTTCTGTTTTAGTCCCAACTAAGCACCTCAGTAGAAAACCCAAGGGATCTTTCCAAAACAACTTAGCATCTATGATACAGTATTTTACATCATGTAACTTTAGCGTCCTAGTTTTTGACGGGGTTAACTCACTAGGACATTGAAGTGTGAGTAGGTAATGGGCAATGTTGCGATACCAGGCTGAAGTCGAAAAATTATCTTGGATTTTGGTTGTAGGTATAGTGATACCAAGCTCGTTTATTTACAGGAATCCTTCATCCTCTTGCAGCCAATTTATCCCAAGCGCTTTTAAATTTGATTCGGCAACCAATTTGGCTAAACCTTGACCTTTGATAATTTTAGTTGGTTTGACTTCTAGATCAAACTCCCGGATCTTAGCTAACCACTTGCCTCTTCTTCCATCGTTGTCTGGTTGCACCAGGATGTCTTTAACAAAGCTAGAGGGTACATAGGCTATGATCTTTGAATGTAACACATACGTTCTGAAAGCTTTCAAATCTTTCACCATTGCATAGGTCTATTTCTCCATTATATCATATTTCAACTCGGCACCTCTGAGGCTTTTGCTAAAAAACGCAATAGGCCGCTCAAAAATTTCTTGTTTTTTTTGTAACAAGACAGCTGCAATGGTATGTTCTGAGGAAAAAATAAAAATAAAAAACTCTTTTGTGTAATATGGACTTACCAAGAACGGTGCTTCACTTATTACTTTCTTGATGCGTTGAAATGACTCTTTGGCTTCACTAGTCCATCTCACCTCCTTGTCCTTTTTGAGCATATATGTTATCAATTTCACAATCTCAGCGAAGTTAGGAATGAATCTCCTCAAGAAATTTATTTTTCCTAAAAAAGACTGTATTTCTTTTAGATTTCTAGGAAACTTTATAGTGTCTATTGCTTCAACCCTTTTTGGATCGATTTTGATTCCTTCTTTAGACACGATATGGACCAAGAGCTTACCTTCTTGCATCGTGAAATGAGATTTCTTGGGGTTGAGTGACAAACCAAATTTTCGGCATTTCTCAAAGGTTTTCTTGTGTTAGATGTTCGACATTAGATTTGGAGAACATGGTCAGGTCGTCAAGATAGATAACAACAAATTTATCCCTTTCACCCACGAAAGTGATATCCATGGCCCACTGAAAAGTAGCCCCTGCATTCATCAAACCAAAGGGCATTTTATCGTACATAAAAGTACCCCACGGGGTAGTGAAAGCAATCTTTTATTTATCGTCTTGATGCACTGTGATCTGATTGTAACCTGAAAAACTATCAATCATAGACATTCGGTTAGCTCCAACTACTTTTTCTAAGACGTGGTCCATCTTAGGCAATGGGTATTTGTCTTTGAGTGATGATCGATTCAGGTTTCTAAAATCGACGCATCGTCTGATCTCGCCATTTTTCTTTCTTGTTGGGAACAAGTTGGCTACCCACTCAGAGTATCTCAGTGGAACTATGATTTTAGCATCCAGGAGTTTTTTGACTTCTTTTTCTATCACCGGTAACAGGATAGGGTTAATCTGCCTGAGTTTCTGTCTAAAAGGTTTGACACCTAGTTTTAGTGGGATTTTATGTTCCATGATGATTGTATCATAAGTTCTCAACTTGTCACAAGACCAGGCAAAAACATCTTTGTATTTTCTAAGAAACTCAGCATATTTACTCTTGATTTCGTGAGACAGGTACCTGGACACTTTCACTATTCTGGGACTCTCATCAGAACCTATATTGCAATATTCGACTTCCTACGACTGAGGCTGTAAGGTGGTCTTCAAAGGGATGTCATAATGACTAAAAATCCTTTCTAAGGGAATCAGGCCCTTGGGTATTTGATTATTTTTTAAAACCAACATCTGGTAATTTGTGATTTTATCCTAGAACTCTTGGGGGTCCTCCCCTTCTTTCATGATCCAAATAGGATTATTTTGGTTCTCTTGTTCAGCATGGGTTTCGACGAACTCGTCTATCGTTTCTAGAAATTTTCAGAGTTGTTCATCGTCCTCAAAGACTTTCCAATGTTGTATGTTATTGGGTATGGAAGGTCTATGTCTCATTTGTATATGATATTTAAGTTTGAAAGAAGTGGGAGGTGCAAAAGTCGAAGCTGCTTTGGCTAAAGCATCCGCCTGTTGATTTTTGGCTCTTGGGATGAAATGAACATTAACAGAGGAGAAAAAAAATTTGATTAGGTCCCAAACACAATTTCGATATGACCTTAACCTAGGATGTTTGTCCTGATACTGACGATTAACCTGTCTCACGATCAACTTTGCATCACCAAAAACTTCCAAGTTTTTAATTTTCATTTTCCTAGTGGCATCTAACCCTAACACTAGAGATTCGTACTCACATATGTTATTGGTGTGGTATATGTTCCATTGAAGCCTATAATAGAAAGGGATAATGAATTGGTTATCAGGTGCCACAAAAATTACTCCATCCCCAGCTCCAAGATAAGATGAGGCACCGTCAATTTTTTTTTCCAAACACCAGTGTTATACACATCCTGTTCTATTTGTTCTTTTTATTTTTTATTTTCTGTACAACTTTCTTCTATACACGCATTCACATCATCATCTATAGATAATATGAAATTACCTAAATCTTGATCAACAATATATACAAGATAATTGTTTGGGCTGAGAGGATCACTAGCCGTAAATGTTAACCTGGTTTCCCTGTATAGCAGTGTGAACTTCCCTCTGAAAATTGGAATTGTTGTGTATGTCATATCAAGCTGAAGGGAACCTCCAAGTTTGGCACCCCAAGATCGGGACAAGAGCATGCCATATTTTGGGGGTATATCTGCGACAACTACATCCATTAAAACACTTTTTGAAGGTACTTATGCAAGGTTTACAACTAAGTCCTTTATCATACCTATACACTTGACTTTTCTCAAATTGAAAGAATATAAATCTCCATAAGGTCTAGTGATTTCAAGGCCGAGTCTATCCATGATTTCTTTAGGCATCACATTGTGAGATGCCCCAGAATCTAACATGCAATTATGGAGCAGATGGTCGAGAACAGTCAAAGTAATGTAGAAAGGGGCAACAGTGTCTTTGGCACCTTCGAAGTGTGGACCAAAAATTATGTTAGTTTTTTCATCCTCTAAGTTTATAACATCGGCCTGACTTTCATTTTCTGAAAAATTAATCATTTTAGCAATTTCTTTTCGGTATATCGGGTTTTTAGCCAGTTCTACAAGACGAATAGGAATTTTGATCTTATTGATTTCATTTTCTAGGTTGAAACTTCCAATGGTTTTTTTGATTTCCATGTTTTGAACCTCCGACCCTTTATTTTCAGTTTTCCTTGGCCGAGGGGCCTTTGTTTCAGTAATAGGGGTATCTAGTTTGTGCATGCTCAAGGGTGTTGTTTCCACCATCTTTTTTTTAGTAAACTGGATGTTAGTGGCCTTAGTCCCTTCAGTTTGTTTCTCAGTTCTTTTTGAAACTGGTTCATCAATTTCAAACCTCGACAGTATTTTTTTAACTGGAACGGTTGTAGAAACCCTGTTTCTAGGTCTCAGGTTATATGTTTGGTGAAGTTCAGCCATTATCCCATCCACTATTCCCTGATAGGTCAAATCTTCTGAAACAATGTCGTTCTTGCTACTCTTGATCCCATACTTTGTAGTCAAATACTTTTCATAATCATGTCTTGTTATGTAAGGTTGTAGGCAGTCATCGCCAAGATTGCTCATATCCTCTTCTAACTCCTTGAAATCCTCCAAGTCTTGTCCATCTACAAAGTTTTCACTTTTAAAAGGATTTTGGATCTTTTGATCTTCATTCTTAATTTGTTTTTGGTGGTTTTGAGGGTTAGGGTTCTTTCTGAACTCCTTTCTAGGGTAATGTTCATTCTTAGCTTGTTCTAGTTCCATTCTCGATATTTTGTTTGACGGTTCTTTGATGATTCTAGCCATATCGTCCATTTTGTCCTCTGATGATCTTCCTAATCCAGAGGGTGCTCCTTGCTCCCTGTATCTCTTGATTTCTTTGTTTCTCGTATCGAATTTAGCTTTCATCTTTCTTGATGCCATCATATTAGATTTGATTTCAAGGGCATCATCTTGCATCTTGGTAAGATCTACTGATCTTCTCTCCCTTAATAACAGGGTGAAGTCTGGGTCAAAATCTCCAGCGAAAGTCACTTTCGCTGGAGGTTGTGAGGGATTGACCTCGGTTGGGATATTATTGTACAATTTGTTAAACCGTTGTGTAAACTTGAGGACCGATTCAGAGTTTTTCTTTCGAAGAGCTCCAAATTCAGTCAGATAATAAAGATGGTCTTTCTGTTCACCCCATTGTCTAATAAAATCATTTTAAAGTTCATCATATGATGGTATAGATCCGTCGGCTAGGCCTCAAAACCAGGTTCTTACTAGCCCTTCAAAATTTTGAACCAAGAATCTGGAGTAAACATCTTCATGTTCCAATCCAAGAATGTCAACGAATTGATCGAAAAAATTTATGTGTTCGGTTGTTGTCAAGTCACCCTCTCCTGTGAACTTGGCAAGTTTTTCATGTAATTTTATGGTAAATCATGGAGAGGGACCGGTAGAACCAGAGGGACGTATCTTGTAGCAACTTTTGCAAATATCCTAAGAGGTGGTGCTTTCCCATCCGCTCCTCCTCCTTAACCACCCACAACAGCACCTCCAACCCCACCTCCTTCGGCCGTGGCCATTGTGGAGTTAACAGTTAAAGTCTAGGGGTTGTAAGGATGGGTTTCAAGAAACTGATTATTGAAGGGGAAGAAACTTGAGAAATAAGAGCTTGGGGAACGTGGACTGGTTCCTTTAGAACCACAGGGTGAGAATACAGGAGAATCTACAGAAGTTGATTCAAGATAGATAGGATAATTGTTTGAGTTTTGAGATGTAGGAAACCGAACTTCGAGAAGGGAGGGAGAATGAGTCTCTACAGGAAGTGAGGCAGCTCTTCATTTTCTATCGGTGTGGTAAAAGGCTGAGAAAGCCTTAGTCTCAAAGACCGGAAGAACCAGATCTGATTCAGGGGGTGTGACTTTATCAACGAGGTATTTCCTGTAAAGGGATGGAATACTTGATTCACCGCATTGATCTTCTGAGTTAAACTGTGTAAAATTAGGTCGAAATTTTTTATTTGTGGATGAGACAGTCTGGCGGAAGTATCTTCTTGATTTTAGAATTTTTTCGGGGTCCGAAAAAGGTGAAATCTGCTTATTGTCTGGATTCTTTATGGTGTTTTTCTGGTTAAGATCCATCTTAAACAATGTGGATTCTCTAAGTGAAATACAAAGGTAGCCTTAGAAGGTTTTCAAACTTTTTTCACTATCAAAGAAAGAAAGCGTCAATGTCGTTCTCCCCAGGGAAAAAACTTCATTTCTCCGTTCCCCGACAACGACGCCAAAAAGATGTTGTTCCTGAGTTTATACTTTAAGGCTTTAAAGTATACTGTCAAGGCATATGAAAAAACATAGGGAGCTAAGAATAGAAAAAAGACTGATAAAAAGGTAAAGGCTATTGTCGGTTTCTCAACTGTCTCTGTCGAAATTCCCAGTTTTCCTGGATATTGATATCTCTCTCAATTGTTTCCCATGAACATTCTAAGTCAACCTGGTTATTTGTTGTTTGTAAAATAGTGTTAAATAAATTTAGAGAAATGATGGTTCGATCCGAGAGACTGGGCTCGATGTTAGGCTACCTTGCAACTGGTACTATCATGAAGGAGGAGAGTAAAGGAGGATAAAGTTATGTGTTTTCTTTTTAGGTTGGTTATCTGTATTCCACAATGTAATGAGAAGGAGGTCAAAACACAAATAAATAGTATGACCAAATTGTACGCCTTTTCTTGTATCTGAGTTAAATTTTTAAGAAAAGAAACATGCATGATATGGAGAAAAACATAAAACTATTAGCAAAGTGAGGCATCAATTTCAGAGGAATCTCACATTGTAACAGAAGACTATGAAATGAGAAAAATATTAATGAAGCATATGATGTTGAAATCTAAGCATCTACAGGTCTTGTATCTGATGATAACGGATACAAAAGAAAAACTGTAAATGATTTGAAATAAAAAGAATAATAATTTCCACAGTAGAGGTTGTACTAAATTGTAGCTAAGAATTCATCAATTAAACATACATAAGAAATATGAGATGACAGGGAAACACATAACTCAGAAGTGACAAGATCTGGAATCTTCAATTTGCATTTCTATTAATTTGGAGTCTCTTAAAAAATACTTCGTCAAAAATGTTTTTTCAGAGAGATCAAAAAGCCCCCTTGTTTTAGTATTCGTTCCTTGTATTTATACAAGGTCATCCATACTTGATGGTTAACAATCTCCTACTTTCTAGGAGAAAAATAGTTACAAAACCACAACCTTAATCGTTGCACGATTAACTTTTGTTTATCTATCATTCCAATAGTATGATCTTCCAAACGATACTTCATTGCTTAGTCGAAGTCTCTCCATCCTTTGATGATACACATTCAATACATTTCTCCAGAAAATGGACAAAGTTTCTAGGAGGTATTGGAAGATATTTAGTCTCAAACAGATAAAACTTTCTTTGTACCTTTGGGAACTGGTCTTCAAAACCTTGGTTGGAAAACTTGATCACTTGCAATTTTAAATTGGGTTGTACCAACCATATGTTTATTAGGTTGGCATCGATTTCCTTCAAATGTAAAATTTCAATCCGAATCTTCTTCAAACCTTCTTTGCAGTCCAACTGTTGTTTTTCAATGTTTATCTGCCCCAATGACTCGGAGCAATCATTTTTTTCAATGCCTAATGCTTGCTTATCCAAAGAATCAAAGATTCCTTCACAATCATCTTTGATTTCTTTGACTATCTTCTTTCTCTCAGATATATTTGTTTCCCATACCTTGAGCATGATGTTTCCTTTTATTTGTTCCGTGACAGAGAGCTTTAGATTTTTTGTCGCCTCTTTATTCCCTGAACATGAAACCGCTTTCTGGAAAGTATTCCTCGTTGCTTTAGTTTCCTTTTCTAGTAAAATAATATTATCAAGATATTTTCTTACCTCTTGAAAGTAATTTTGGATGATCACTATTTTGGAGATCAGTTTATGTTGCTCGGCTTCTATCTTTGTATGCATTTCAAACGAGAGGGTCTGGAAATCCTTTAAATCTATAAACTGACCTTCCATGAAATTTAACTTAGCCTATAACTGTTCTGCATGCTCCTTTTGCTGAGAAACCTGCACCTGACTTGCTTATATCCTCTAGTTCATTTAGTCTAGGCTTGATTTGAGTGATTGAATTTCTAGCCTTTCAACAGCCCTGGTCTGCTCCAAGCTTTTACTCACCTCTTCTCTGATGTTCTTCTCAGCATTCTTTAACTGATCCTGTAATTGAGATATCATGTTATTACTCTTCTTTATCATCGTTCTCATGTTTCCCATGGTAAAAACATTTTCTTTTGCCATGGTTCCCATGGAACCTGCTATTTTTGTAGCGAAATCCTCCTCCTCTAAATTTTGTCTATCTAGCAAGACTTTATGATTTTTTACCATACCCCCCTCCTTCATATACATCTCTTGTTTCAGGACAACCTTAGTCTTTCTGCTGAAAAAATAATCAGAAGGAGGAATCTCATGTATGGAGATATAGGTGAGGTCATCAACAAATATGGCTCCCATCTGTGGGAATCCAAAGGCAGACTGTAAGGGGGTTAAGGAAGCTATGGGAATTCCTAGCTCTGTAGATCCTTTCCCTTCTATTTCCTTAGGAATATTAACATCAACAACAGGTGATGAAGGGTGAATGAGCTTACTGGACTCGGGAGGTATCCCGGACCTCCTCTCTACTTTTGTCTCTGGGTTTTTTGTCCGTAAGGCCTCATTATTTTGTGGGGGCCTTTTAGTATCCTGTGGGACTTTTTTGGGATTTCCCTTCTCTTGTGATTCATGTTCGAATCCTGGGGGAGTATTTTCTTGTTCCTAGGGAGGGGTGATTGCTTCTCCTTGCAGTACTTTTGGCAGACCACTCCATCTATGCTTCTGAAAGGTTTGAAAACTAGCTTGCAAGTCGGACGGCAATGTCTGTACTCATTCTAACACCTCTTTATAGGTGTTAGTCCCTTTGAACATGTCATCCCAAGGGGACTTCTCATGTTCACATGATTTCATATTGTAGTGGTCCATGTGTTTCCCCACTAACTGGTAAGGATCATGCTTCTTGTGCTCGATGTCTACCAATTTGACCTCCTCCAGTGCTGTCGCTTCAACCTTGGAATGACCCAAGTTGAGAAGTGAAAATTTTCCAATCTGAACGGGAAAAACAGACCAAGATTTCTTTTGAGTTGTCTTTAATTCTATCCTAATTCCACCAATTACTTTTTGATAAGCTACCTCCCTGCACACTAGTCTATCAGGGAGGAATTTTGGGAGCGCGTGTGGAGGAATCGAACATCTGAAAACTCTGATGTAGGAGAAATTCTCCTCTATAAACCAGTCAACAATTGCCCGAAGGCTCCCTATGACCAACTCTGAAATGTAGGGGGGTGCATAGTCGTATAGCATCTGGTGTAGTGGTATTACCATGAAATGACAAATCTCATAGAATGAATCCTTGGCATTTTCTTCCCAAAGTTTAGAATGATATTCATGAATAGGCTCCGGGTAAGTCGGATTCCAACTCCAATTCATCAAAGGGAAAGGAGTCGAGAAACATATAGCATCCATGATCTATGTGGACATATAAAAGGTTGTTGGTTGGCCTTTTGATATTGCAGTCTGGTATTCCATAACCTCTCTTGCTATGTTATCGGATAAAATCTTATCCCAATTGAAGATGTAACCTTATGCAGCCTCACGCAAAAAAGGTACCCATTCTGCTGGGAAGTGGGTAGGACTTTTCTTACCAAAAATCCTACATAACATCATCACCACATAAACCATATACTCATTTAAAGACACTGTGGTGTAAACACCATGTGTTTCGGCCCTGAATTTTGCTTCATTTCTCCACCAATCTTTTATTATGTCAGGATACATTTGGTCTGACTCAAAACATTCTTTCCTCTAAAACTCACTGAAAAAATCTTTATTATAAATGTATTTGGGACAGGAAGACAGTTTATACATTACTTGTATACGTTCTGGTCTAAAGGAGCCGATGACGACCCCTCGGCTTTCTAGAATGCTCCTCGTCTGCACATCCGCTCTCTCTAAAGCCCAACTGATCAGGTCGTTGTAAGTCAGGAGTCGCAGTCGCGTAGCCACCTTGTGAAGTTCAGACTCCACTATATCCCAGAGTTTGTTGTCGACATCATGGGGGAATTTCTTAATTTCATAATCGAGAGTTTCAAAAATATGCCTCTAGGATTTTATGGAATCGATGGCATGCAGTATTGTATCAGATACAACATCTCTGTCTGGACTCGAGACCTCTGCAACTTCCTCATTTTTCTTGGTGGCCTTCTTGGACGCCATGGTGGTTATACTGAACCAGAAACTTGTTTACAGAGAAAAGTGTATAAAAGTGGACAAATGTGACTCGCTACAGAGGTAAAGGTTAAGAATGAACTTCGACACACAGGACCTTTATTAATCTCTAAGTTTGTGTTGTAGCGAGCGTACTGATACCATCGATGAAAAATAAATGCTTTAATTTGAAATATATTCTTAGAGATACGAACTCATGTCAAAAATATTTGCATTTACCCGTTATTAATATTGTCATATATCCGTGATTTCGAAACTGAAAACACGAAAATCACTACCTTCCTTAATTCCCGAAAAGCAAAAAGTAGCTTAGTCATCAATAATCATGTTTTGAAAATATCTTAATCTTTTAATCTTAGGGTTTGTTTAAAGAAAACGTGATTTCTCATTTCGGAACTTCGGAGATCCTGTCATCAGGGGATATGTTACAAGTAAACCTTGGATCGCGAAATTGCGATGGGATTAGCGAGGCGCTAATCATTCGTATTAAAAATCTTTAATTAATCATGATTAGTGGACAATTACTTTTTAATTTTTACTTTTCGGAAAATCGAGGACCGGGAGTTCGAAGGAGAAGAGTTTGAAAATGCTTTAGCAGAGAGAAAACCGAATCACGAAAGACTAAGGGAGAGATAATTGTGTTTAGGGATTTGATTAATTACAACTTAAAGAATGATTTGTGGTAAACAACGGAAAAATTAATGCTCATTTCTTACCCCTTTTTACTTTATATTTCTTAATATTTTGAAATGGCTTTTGGATTTCGGCGCCGGGAAAAAGGGATAGTTGAAGATCACACCTCGAGAGGAACCGAATTTCAAAACTCGAAAAGGAACGGGTGATTTTGACTCCTTTCTATTTTGGACTAAGTGTGGCTCCATGGCTCAGGACAAGATGAAGCTTCATTTTTAAAGGGTGGAAAAATTCAATCTTTGTGTCAACAGTAGGCATGGTGACTCTTGATAATCCGACTCACATATGGAATAAAGGGGTCATACACAGAAACCAGATGAACGAGGGAGAGGAGTGGCAGTCTCCCTGTCACAACCTACTAGCACTCCCATCATGACCTGAATTGAAGGTTAATGATTACCTTGTTTAGAGAGGTCCACGATTCCATGAGGGAAAATTGAGACAGTCCCTCACGATGAATTATAAGGGGCACGCAATAAGGAAAAATCATTATTCCTTAGAAAACCCCTTGGTCTCTCACAAGGTCAACCAATGGAGTGTTGACTCCAAGTGTCTGACAAACTTCCAAACTAGTCAAAGGCAAGTGGAACCCTTGGAGCACGGAAGTGCATCTTGAAGAGCACGTCACGTAAACAAAATTGTGAGTCAATAAAAATCTAGAAGGCCTAGAAATAAAAATAAAAATTCTTAGACTTTGATAGAAAATAGCATACAATTGATTATTAAATTATAAACCAGAAAACTAACAAAGAGTCTAAATATAAGAGGTTTGACTAAATAAAACATTAAAAGGGTTAAGGGAATTTAGACTTAATAAATTTAGAAAAATAAGAAAAAGAATCAAAAGTTGGGTTGTGCACATGTGTGCATGAAAATAATAAAAATAAAAATAATAATAATTAAAAGAAATCATTTCATGAGAGGATGAGGTGTTAACTTAGAGTTAGTATCCTAAGTCAATAAACCACTAAATCGTAACTAAGAGAAGAGTCCTAATCAAACTCAAACTAAATTCTAGTTAAGGGACACAATAAAAGAGGGAGTGGAGAACTAAGAGACATTTAGGAGGAAAAATAGGAACAAATTCAGGAGTGTGAGGGAAAATGATTAATTAAATAAATTAAAAAGAGATTTGGCATGTGCAACATGGGGAGAGTGTGACATGTGTTGTGGGTGAATAATCCTTAATTTAATTATTTAAAATTGTGTATCTGTGCATGAGAGGACATGTGTCAATGCAATTTTTTCTATAAAAGAAATGGTGAGGAAGAGAGAACTTACCTATTGTTGGATGAATGTTATGCTGCTGAAATTTTTACTGACTAGTTTACTTGTGAAGAGTTGGGTTGCAAACTTGTGCAAGAGGTGGAAGCCTCTTCTTGCGAGGGAAATTTTGTGCTATTGAGTTTAGTTTTCTATGTGTGGCCCCTTTGTGGCTCAGGGGGATAAGGGGGAAGAAGAGTACCTCTAGAGTTGGCTGGGAGGTATCGGTGAAGTCTTGGGATTGGCGAGCGAAAGCAAGGAGGATGTACACAAGTTTTTTAAGTTAAAAATCACCAAAAATAACCTTCAGTTTGGTTACGGTATTTATCAATTGATTTTTATGTATACGTAGAAAAATCTTGTGTAAATTTCTATGATTCAATGTTGATTACAATTTAACATTTAGAACAAATCTAGGCGGATTTAGTTTTTAATTTTAATTTAAAAATATAAATATTATTTGAGTATTCACATAATCTACAATATCTTCATCTATACTCCTAAGTGTTCTTTCCTTTAATTCTCTACAAAAATTAGTAAATTTACATGTTAAAAATATATTTATATATGTGTGTAATATAATCGTTGATAAAATTTGGAAAGTATAAATAATTTATTGTGAGGACTGTATTGTTACAGTTTAATTCATGAATAATGCGACACAAAATTGATAATAACATAGAACAATGGTATAGAATGTTGATTATTGGATGTTGTTTATTAAAATTCTTGTAAATTGCAAAGTTGAAACATTTTGTAGTGATTTGACCATTGAAGTCATTCTTCCTTTTTACACATGCTATAAGGGTATACTGAATTAAATTTATATTCATGCTAGATATATCTCACCTTGCTTTGAGGTAATCTAAGTACCTCATTTTATCCCATTTCATTCCACTCTCCAGATTAGATTCTATATGTTTGGGTTTTAAATATAACGACTCTGGGATTAGCCGTCGAGGCATGGTTGGAGAACATCGCTATGTGCTTTGCATTGCTCAATTATACCTCCAACATGAAGGTCTGCATGGCGGTATTGTTGGGTATGTGTTATATTCTTTACATGTGTGTCTGTGGGCACATCAGATATGACAACTACGTCTGACGATCCCTCGTACTAGTCTCTATTTGTGTCATGTG
>SNQJ01S0038686.1:85297-96506 GCA_010110895.2 Picea sitchensis
AAAAAAAAATGGGCAGTTTTTTCTATTTTTAACGGATTTTGTTATTTTTAGCGGTTTTGTAAATTAATCTCGGATTAAGGGATTAGGGTTTTGGTATATACGGAATACCTAAAAACATTGTATATATTGTATGGTGAATGGTGAAATTCCATATAATGAATATAAGAAAGGTTTTCCCAGTTGAGGGTTTTCGGTATAAAATCTTTGTGTAATCTGTGTATGAGCCATTGATTAAATTTTGTTTTCCTTAAGAATCTATATGCATTGCTTTACTTCACAGGTTTAAAACTTATAGGTATTTCAACTGAAAGGGAGTGTACTTATTTGTTGGAAGACACTCTTACCACAATTGAACATGGTCGTTGAAGACATTTCATGGTAATTGTTCGAGGAAGAATTCTGAGAGAGATACCTTTCTAATGAGTTCATTGAGCGCTAGCTTAATTATTTTAGTGCTTTACGACATGGTAGTCGTACAGTACTGAAGTATGAGACCAGGTTCATGGATTTTCTTAGATACGCTCTGCATCTGAACACTGAGAAATTAAAGGTTAACAAGTTTTTGTTTGGTCTCAACTTCAACTTTCGTGCCAAAGTGAGAATCGTGATGCCTCAGACTTTTCACGATGCACTTCAGAAGGATCTCATTGCTGAAAAAGAGTGAACAGTGGGGGTCAAGGAAAGATCCCTTCCAAAAAGATAGGACAGACACCGCATCGAGTGTCGCAGCAGCAGACACCTGTTAGGTAGAATTTTGGACATTGTGATACACCCAGAGGACCTATGTTTTCTATGCCATGTAGACCAACGACCATTTATAGGAATCTATATTAAGCACTATAGCAGAAGAAAAAACATTGTCCTCAACAACAACAATAGTCTAGATCTTTTTCGTAGAACAGATCAGGGCCTCAAAACCCTAGACCATCAGATTCTTCCTCTGGGACTAGGAGCATTGGCCCTAAGAACGGATGTTAGACTTGTTGAGAGCCACACTACCAGAGAGATTGTCCTATTGAGAAGGAAAGAGTTGTCAGATTAGTAGGACATATGATAGTGGAAGATTTGGGAAAGTCCCATGGGATTCATGCAGCGGTTAATAAATTCCAGGTCGAGCATCAGTCTACAATAATTGAGACTTTAGGTATGATATTTGATTAGCAGTTTAGTGTTTTTATAGATCCAAGAGCTACTGAGATTTTTATATCTAGTGATGTTATTAAAAGAATTAAGGTAAACACAGTCAAACAAGATGAGTTTAGATATGTGGAAATGGCATCTGGTGCTAAGAAAAAGGTTGGAGGAAAAGTTAAAAATTGTAACATTAACTTGGGTGATTTTGTCACAAGTGTAAACCTGTATGTCACAATCTTGGGATCTTACGACATTGATGCAAACCCCCCATCTCTCTTAAGGGTTGCGTGACCTCCCATTCTAGGATTGATCAAGAAACTGATTTTGATTGACTCTTTGGGTCTCTATTAGACCCTAAACCCACTTGCGCATGTCCTTTCTCCAAAGACGCAGGTTGTATGAGACCCGCGGGTTCTCTCCTGAGCGTTGTTCAACTTATACGCCAATCAGGCACTAGCTCTTCTCTGGCTACCCCCTTCCTTCTTGCAACCACGGCTATAACCACTCAGCTAACTCAAAATGAGTTTCACAATTTTGTGTATTGGTTCTTCGCATGTGAGTCACCTCGACTCTCTCAACCTCTGAAATCCTGTCAAGAGCCTAGCGCGTGCCAACCCCTCTATTCTCCTTCACCGATGTGACCCTTCACTATGACTGTGGGCCAATCTTTTGAGTGCTTCATGATTTCATGTTTCACGAATCCCACTTGCTCATCCTCCTGAAACCCGAACTTGTGAGTTCCGCCCACTTGATCAATGGTCCACAATCCCCACAATCCAATAGTCCTGATCTCCTTTTCGCATATCGTGATTTTGCATTTCGTGAAGTTGGAGGACCGCTCACCTCCCTTCTCCTAATATAAGAACTCTTGATATCTCCTTCCCTCGAAAGGAATCAACGATCCATATCTCTCCTCGATCTGACGACTCAGATCAAATCGCGAACTCAGATTTTGCGAGTTCCCAAAACTCTCCCTTCTGATTTCCTGAGTTGCGAACTCCCAACAAGAACATATCTATGGTTCAGCTCCCTCCTCCGATCAACAGCTGTGATCAAATCATGATTTCGTTATTCGTGAGTTCGTATAACTCTGCCTTTGACTTCTTTGATCCATGAGTTAGTGAAACCTCAATCTCTCACCACGTGTCCCCCTTGATGGAAAGTTCTGATGATTTCAAAATTTCGTAACCCCACTCCTCTTGTGTACTTTCAAAGCTTATCGTTAGTGCACTTTACCTTGATTGGGTAGCTACGATTATTTTTTTCTCAAGCTGAATAGCTGAGATATTTCCTCCTTAGTGCTTGCTCCTCATTGTCCAGACACTGATCAAATGATCCAGATCTCTCCCCCTAAGCTTAAACTTTCTTCAGACTTTGAATATTTTCTGAGGATTCAAAGGTTTCGACCATTGTCCTTCCTGCTAATTCGATTCTTGGATATCATCCACACTTATGAAAAGCGCTATTCCTCCTGAGATTGGTCTTGTGAAGACTTTGAATTCCCGTGCACTCCTTGTGTTTTAGGGATTTCAATAACTCAGATCCAAAGGATTTCTTGAAGAGAAATTCCTCTCGCCCTCCTGGCGTTCTCCTTTTCTGGTTCTTCAACTTCTTGCAAAGTCACTTCAACACTTAGTCAAATCTCATATCTGTGCACTCCTTGCACCAGATCTTTACGCAAGGTTTGAATTCTTGTGAACAGCTATGCAGACCTTGCACTAGTCTCTTTGCACTCCTTGCAAAGGGAAGTTCTGTGTTATCTCTTATGAGCTTCGGAACTGAAACAGATTTCGTCAACTCACTCCTTGCATTCTGTGTGCACACCTTGCACCACTCGATAGAAGAGAAACAATTGAAACTTATCCTAACATTCATAGTTCCATCTATTCAAAACGAAATTCATTCATGAAATCATAATAATAGAGAATTGCAAAACAATGTCCACCCCATGCATTAGGTCAATTTTCCTTTGTTATATTCAAAAGTGAAAATGGCTACAACTATATCAAAACAAAAAATCTCAGAAATCTCCTACTAACTTGCAGCTAGCCTCATTTGGGCGTACATAACCTCTATTAATCTTAGAGAGTTCTTAGGGTTTCCCCATGACTACTTGTCTACATCAAAACCTAACCTAACAACTATCTTAGACCAGTCACATTCCAGAGAAGGATTGGAAACTCCCACTTCGCTCACAATCATTCAAGTGTGGTTCAAAGATTTTTCCGGTGTTGAGTTAAGGCGTACTTCAAAATATCTGTCGTAATTGCTAGCGTTGAGATTCTGCATAGATTCCCAGACGTTGAGAGGTCTTTCTCTGCGTGCTTTCGAATGATGCTCCTACATCATACTCCCCTTGACAAAAATTCATGGACTCCTATCCATGAGCTCCTGCATCGGTTTTCCATGCTTCTGGATATTAGCTTCATTTTCCCAACTGGCATACTCTATTGGGTGTTCCTTTCACTTGACCAGATATTCAAAATAGGTCTCCCTCCTGGTCTTTTTGTCGATCCTCTGATCAACGATCTTCTCCATCTTGGGTTATTCTGCTACAGGCATTTGTTTCTCCCACTGAATATTTTCTTAATCTTCTGATCCTTCTATGTCATCTTTCAATAGGTCTGAAACATTAAATATGGGCGATATGCCCACATCATATGGAATCTCAATCTCATAGGCATTTACATCAAACTTCCACAAGACCTTACATGGTCCTATCTTCTTCATCTTTAAATTGTTATATGTTCCCCTAGGGAAAATTTCTTTCCTGAGATGTGCCAGAACCTGGTCTCCTACTTCAAATTGAAGTTCTTTACGATGTTGATCAGCTCTGTGCTTGTACTCCTAGTTAGAACTCTGCAACTGTCCTCTGATTTGGCTATGGAGCTTATGCATTTCTGCAGCAAAATCTTCTGCTCCAACGCTCCTAATCTCACTTTGTTCCAAGTCTCTCAACTCAGATACTCCCCTGGGATGCATTCCATACAATATTTGGAATGGGCTCTTTCCAGTGCTCCTATTTGGTGAGTCATTGTATGCAAATTCTTCTTGTGGAAAAATCTGATCCCACTGATTATGGTGTTCAATAACCAGACTCCTCGAAAAGTTTCCCAAACTTATGTTTACCACCTCAGTCTACCCATATGTCTGAGGGTGATAAGTTGAGATGAAGGAAAAATATGTCCCCAACTTCTTCCACAATGTTCTCCAAAAGTGACCAACAAATTTTGTGTCTCTGTCCGAGACAATGCTTCTGGGTAGGTTGTGAAGTCTCACAACTTCCTTGAAAAAAATATTTGCAACATGTGTTGCATCACTGGTCTTCTGGTATGGGATAAAGTGTTCCATCTTTGAAAATCTATCCACCACCACAAATATGGAATCAAATCCTCTTTGCTTTCTTGTCAGTCCCAACACAAAATCCATGCTTATTGCATCCCAAGGTCTCTCCGGTATTGGCAATGGTTGATACAATCCAGTGTTCTATATTTTTCCTTTTGCATGTTGGCAGATTCTACATCTGTTCACAAACTTTATCACTTTTTTTCTCATACCTGGCTAATAGTATGAACTGCTCAACTATGCAAATGTTTTATCATGGCTGAAATGTCCAACCAATCCTCCACTATGATTTTCCTTCAAAAGGTTATCCCTCATTGAGAATTTTGGTATGCACAACTGATTTCCCTTGAATAACAATCCATCATGAATCATATACTCTTTCTATTGGGTTTTTTCTCTCAGCACAGGATTTTCACATGCTTCATATGATTCCTTTAAATCTGTATCATCACAATATGTGTCCTTAAGGTGTTCAAACCCTAAGGTCTTCACCTGAAATTCCTGTAGAATCAAACATCTCCTCCTTAATGCATCAACAACTTTGTTAGCATTCCCAGCAATATGTTTTATGACAAAAGTAAAATTCTGCATAAACTCAACCCATTTTGCATGCCTTTGATTCAATTTTTCATGTTTGGTTATGAATTGTAAAGCCTAGTTATCGCTATACAAGACAAATTCCTGTGGGACAAGGTAATGTCTCCACTTCTTCAAGGCTTGAATTATGGCATAAAAATCATTATCATACGTGGAGTATTTTCTCTTGGTCGTATTCAGCTTCTCACTGAAATAGGAAACATGTCTATTATCATGGCTCAAAATTGCTCCAATTGCAACTCCACTTGCATCACATCTCACCTGAAATGTCTTTTCAAAATTTGGCAAGACCAGAATTGGTTGTTTTGTTATTTTCCCCTTCAGTATATTGAATCTCCTCCCGGCCTCTTCTGTCCACTTAAAAGACTTGTGCTTCTTCTTCACAGTATCCATCATTGGCACACAAATTCCACTGAAGTCTCTGATGAACTTCCTATAGAAACTTGTTAATCCATGGAAGCTCCTTACTTCAAACATGCTCCTTGGTGACGACCATTCTTTGATTTATTTCACCTTCTCTGGATCCATCTTCAGTTCATTTGAAGATATCACAAAACCCAAGTAAATGAGTTATGTCTTCATAAAAGAGGGCTTCTTCAGATTTATCATCAACTTCTCTTGTTGTAGCCTCCTCATCACTAGTGTCAGGTGTCTCAAATGATCCTCTTTATTCCTTCTAAATATTAGTATATCATCCATATATACAACCACAAACTTGCCAATGAAATATTTCAGTATTTCATTCATCAACCTCATAAAAGTACTATGGGAATTTGTTAAGCCAAATGGCATAAAAAGCCACTTATACAAACCTCCATTTATATTAAAGGTTGTCTTCCACTCATCACCTTCTCTCATCCTAATCTCGTGATATCCACTTTTCAAATCTATTTTAGAAAAGAAATTTGCTCCACTTAAATAGTCCATTAAATCGTCCATTCTTGGTAAAGGAAATATGTACCTGATGGTGATCTTGTTAATGGCTCTTGATTCTATACACATTCTCCATCCTCCATCCTTCTTTAGACTCAACACAGTTGGTACTATGCATGGACTCAAGCTCTCTCTGACCAAACCCTTGTCTAACAGTTCCTGGATTTGGTTCTTTACCTCCTCATTCTCTCGAGGTGTCAGTTTGTATGCTGCTTTGTTTGGTAGACTTGGTCCTAGTATCAAATCGATATGATGGTTGATACTTCTGATGGGTGGCAATGAGTTAGGTAGCTCATCCACCACTATGTCAACAAAATTATCCAACAATTCTTGAACTTCTTCAGTAAAATCATCCATCGAAGTGCTCGTAAGGATAACTCTGGGTTTCCTCACCACAATGAACTTCATCTCTTGTTCTTTCTTAACTTCTTTCAGGAGTTCCTTCCCACTCATGAGAAGTATTCTTCTGATGGCTTCCTCTTTTACGTTCTTCTCCTCTATTGTCAGCAACATGTGTGTTCTACCATTCTTCTCCAAGTTGTATGTATTCTTCCTCCCATCATGAATGACATTCCTGTCATACTGCCATGGTCTTCCCAACAAAATATGGCATACATCCATGGGAATTGCATCACATAGAATTTCATCTCTATATCCTCCTNCTTAATTTCAACCAAGCATTGTTTAGTAACCATTACCTGGTGTCCTTTTTGCAACCATGAGACTTTGTATGGCTTTGAATGTGTAGTTGTCTCTAGCTCCAATTTCTCCACCATCTCTGTGGATACTAGGTTGTCAGTGCTTCCACTGTCAATTATCACCTTGCATACTCTGTCTTTAGTCTTGCAAACTTTCTTGAAGAGACTATTCCTCTGCACTGGCATTCCAAATTCCTCCTCTGGTTTTAAGAGAACATTCCTCAACATCAGGGATCTTACATCATTTTCTCCTTCTACTTCAACATGTCTCCTTTGTGCTTCTGAAATGTGAGATTCACCTCCTCCTTCTTTCTTTTTCTTGGAACATTACCAAGACATGTCCCGTGTCTTTTCACAGGCATAGCATCTTATTTCTCCTCCTCCTCTTCTTCCTCTTCCTCTATAAGAACTTCTTCCACCACCTTGTCTTCCTCGGGAACTTCCTCCTCTTTCCGAGTGACTGTGTGGGTTTTCAGCCTCATCCTTAGACTTATGTACCTTGTCATGGGTAACTCCCTTTCTTTTGTTTGGGGTTGGGATTTTACCTCTTCCTTGTTGGATTTTTTTTCTGGCCAACTTCTCCTCTGTCTTCAGTGTGAACTGATAAGCATCCTCCACTGTCTTTACCAAAATCATGTTGAGCTCATCCTGGATTTCATGTCTCAGGCCATTTATATATATGGAAACTTTTTATTCATCTCTCTCCCTTTTTCCAGTTCCAATGTTAAGCCTATAGAACTCCTATGTGTACTCCTTAACTATCATCCCCTTCTGTCTCAGGTTCTGCATATTCCTGAAAAGATTGCTTTGATAATATTTGGGCATGAACTTAGCCTTCACCTTGGCTACCATTCTTTCCCAATTCTTTATCTTTTGTTTTCCTTTGCTTCTCCTCTCAGCTTGCAGTTCATCTCACCAGAGTGTTGCATGTCCTTTTATCCTGGTGACATCCTATTTCACCCTTTTCTCTTCATCGACCTCTTCATAGTTGAAATGTTTTTCCATGGATCTTATACAATCCAATAGCTCTCCAGCATATAAATTGCCTTCATACATTGGGACCTATATCTTAGCTCTGCCTCCCAATCTAGGAACTTCTCTCAGCAAGCATTCTTCGACAACATCCTCTCCTGCAACTTCTTCGACCTATACTTCTTCACTCTCTACATCGCTAATGTATCCAACATCAAGTGCTCGTCTTTGCGCTGCCTCCATCGCCTCTAATCTTGCACGAAGTTCTCACATCTCCCTTTCTATAGCATGATTGGATAAAGGTGGCTCCGCTCATCTCCTTGGTGGCATTGTGTTGACTATCTATCACACACAAAGTACAACTTCAATTCCTTATGTCTCCTCTCCTTTGACTGTTGTCTGCAAAAAAAAATTCATCTTTGTTACCACTTGATGCAGACCCCCCTTCTCTCCTAAGGGTTACGCGACCTCCCGATCTAGGATCGATCAAGAAACTGAGTCTGATTGACTCTTCAAGTCTCTGCTAGACCCCAAACCCACTTACACAGGTCCTTTCTCCAAATACGTAGGCCATATGAGACCTGTGGGTTCTCTCCTGAGCGTTGTTCAACTTCTATGCCAATTGGACGCTATCTCTTCTCTCGCTACCCCATTCCTTCTTGCGACCACGGCTATAACCACTAGCCTAACTCAAAAGGCATTTCACAATTTCACATATTGGGTCTTTGCATGTGATTCACCCCAACTCTCTCGACCTCTGAAATCCCGACAGGATCCTAGCACATGCTAGCCCCTCTACTCTCCTTCACCGATGTGACCCTTTTCTATGACCGTGGTCCAATATTTTGAGCGCTTCGTGATTTCGCATTTCATGAATCCCACTTACTCGTCCTCCTGAAACCTGAACTTGTGAGTTCCGCCCGCTTGATCAACGGTCCACAATCCCCACGATCCAATGGTCCTGATCTCCTTTTCACGTATCAGGATTTTGCGTTTCGTGAAGTTGGAGGACCGCTCACCTCCCTTCTCCCGATATCCGAACTCCCGATATCTCCTTCCCTCAAAAGGAATCAATGGTCCAGATATCTCCTCGATTCGATGGCTCATATCAAATCGTGAACTTAGATTTTGCGAGTTCCCAGAACTCTCCCTTCTGATTTCCCAAGTTGCGAACTCCCGACAAGACTAGATCTATGGTTCAGCTCCCTCCTCCGATCAACGACTGTGATAAAATCATGATTTCGTGATTCACGACTTATTATAACTCTACCTTTGACTTCTCTTAGCTACGAGTCAGTGAAACATTGATCTCTCGCCATGTGTCCCCCTTGATGGACGGTTCCGATGATTTAGGAATTTCGTAACCCCACGCCTCCTGTGTACTTTCAAAGCTTATCGTAAGTGCACTTTACCTTAATCAGGCAGCTACGATTATTTTGCACTCAGGCCGAATGGCTAAGATCTTTCCTCCTCTGCAATTTCTCCTCATTTTCTGGACCCTGATCGGACGGTATAGATCTCTCCCCCTGAGCTTAAGAATTCTTCAAACTTAGAAGATTTTCTAAAGATTCAAAGGTTTTGACCTTTTTCCTTCCTACGAGTCCTTTTCTTGGATCTCATCCACACTTATGAAAAGCGTTATTCCTCCTGATCTTTCTCTCGTGAAGACTTCGAATTTTTACGCACTCCTTGCGTTTCAAGGATTTCGATAACTCGGATCCAAAATATTTCTCGAAGAGAAATTCCTCTCGCCCTCTTCGCGTTCTTCTTTTTTAGTTCTTCGACTTCTTTCAAAGTCCCTTCGATACTTAGTTGAATCTTGGATATGTTCACTCCTTGTACCAAATCTTCATGCCAGGTTCGAATTCTTACGAACGACTATGCACGCCTTGCACCAATCTCTTTGCACTCCTTGTAAAGGGAAGTTTCATGTTATCTCTTCTGAGTTTCGGAGCTGAAACAGATTTCGTCAACGCACTCCTTGAATTTTGTGTACACACCTTGCACGACTCAATAGAAGAGAAACAATTGAAACTTATCCTAGCATTCACAGTTCCATCTATTCATAACGAAATTCATTCATTGACAAAATTATCTATTTCATTCATTCAAATAGATGAAGTCGGTCTTCCTTTTTACACAATGCTTAAGGGTATACTGAATTAAATTTATATTCATGCTAGATATATCTCACCTTTATTTGAGGTAATATAAGTACCTCATCTTTGAATGGAAATCTATCTATCAAATCGAACATTGTATTTCAATAGTACCGACGGGGCCTTCAAACCTCAACTCAACCATTTCCAAAACACATAAAATTTGCTTGAGTCGATGTCCAGGCTGAAGGTTGATTTAGCGTTCTTCACTTTCTTTTATATCTCGCAGGTGACTTAACATTGTTCAAAGGGGCCCCCTTTAAACTCTTTTAACCAACATTTTGTAAAACCTTGGAAACTAAATATAACGAATTTGTTTCTATATGTTTGGGTTTTAAATATAACGAATCTGGGATTATTGAGTGACGATCAAATTATGGATCCTAATAATTGAAATAAAAAATATTGAACTCTTTTAAACATAAGTGTGAGCTCTCTCCCTTTCGAAAGAGATTATGGATAAAGAAAATTAAAGTAAGGATAGCAAGCTTTCATCTCCACCACTCATGATTTCCTACAGATCATTATGGAATAGATTGTTTTCGCTATGTAGCCCTTCTCCAACTAATCATTATTATATTTTGAATGGCGATATAATTGTAGAGATAAAATATGTATATGTAATGATTATTAGTGATAAAGAGTGATGTATTAGTAGATTTAAAACTGATTATTACATTATTTTTCAAACTCTAATTAAATAATATAATGTGGATTTAGAGGTTAAAGTTAATACAATAAAGGTTATTGTTTTAGCTGTAATATAATATAATTTAAGTATGTTATGTTAGTTGTCCATATTTAAATAGAGTATACAATTGGGAATTATTTTAATTGGGAGCTTATCTTTAGTGATTTGGAAATCCCATAATAGATGTTATAATCTAATAAATGTAATCAAGTTATCAATGAAAGCTTAGATAATAGTGATTGCATAGTATTAAAAAAATGGTATTTTGGATTATTGTGTTAGTCGAAACTATTATTAGTTGTATGTTGATGTGTTGGTAAGTTAATTAAGATCTTAATTAGTTAGGCAAGAAATGGCTTATGGATGTAGATACTTTCATGTTCCTTAGAACAGCTACGAGTCCTGAGACTTTAAATGGTCAAAATCGATCGGAAGAATCATGGACTATGAGTGTTGATTATGTGTCTTGAAGGTCCTAACCTTGCAGGGTAGGATATTGGGTGGATAGACATGTTTACCTTTGTTATATTTTGTATAATTTAAATTTTTAAATGTTATTTGTATAATTGACACTTATTGTAATATTGTGTAGGTGGTATATTATAATTCCTTGAAAGTTTTAGATGTTGAATAAGAATTGAGTTAATTCCTACAACTGTTGTTACTATAATTAATTGTCT
>SNQJ01S0038686.1:103407-117829 GCA_010110895.2 Picea sitchensis
CCTCATTTTAGGGTTAACCTTCTTATAACCACTTTCCATAATTAGAAAGTTCTCCATTTACTTTATTATTTAAATAATCCTCATTGACTTTGTCACTTCACTTTATTATTTAAATAATCATCTTTGACTTTTTCACTTCACTTTATTATTTAAATAATTATGTTTGACTTTGTCACTTCACTTTATTATTTAAATAATTTCTTTTTTGTAAGCACTTTGACTTCTTTTACCTTTTGGGGCTTCAAGCCAACAAATGAGGGTCCTCCAACTTTGTAAGGCCATAACTATCAAACCATGAGGAGTTATGTGACGTTCCACATACCACCAGAAATGGCATGACATGTACTATCCATATAGAACAGTATTATCTGCAAATATATCAAAACTCATACCATTATACATCAAACAAACTTGGGTCCATTACTCAAACCTTTGTGCTACCGGAATTCTCTACCAGACTTTCTTCAAGGGTTGACATCAATGACAACCAACCCAATTAATCTTCTGCTTCTTCTTCGTAAAGTTGTTACATCGATTCATTTTCTTCTTCCTTTAATTCTTGTCTACATGTTTCATCAATTGTTACGTTGATGTTTTCCACAAATTTGTTCAATCTCAAGTTGTAACACTTCTATGCTTTCCTTGTACTTGAGTAACCAACAAGTACTCCTTTGTCCACACGAGAGTCAAACTTTCTAATTCTTCCATCTTCTCTTTTGATGTAGCATTTGCTTCCAAAAACTTTGAAGCGCTCCACATTTTTTGGTCTTCCTGTCCATAGCTCGTAGGGAGTTTTGTCAGTGTTGTTTATGAGCATTACTCTGTTTTGAATGTGAATTGTTGTACGCACTTCCTGTGTCCAAAAGATATCTGTCAATTCGGAATCCATTAGCATTGTTCGAGCCATTTCCTGTATTGTCATGTTCTTTCTTTCAACAACTCCATTCTGTTGAGGTGTCCTAGCAACAGAGAATTGTCTTTTTATTCCATGCATGTTGCAGTAGTCCATCAATTCCTTTGAAGTGAACTCTCCTCCATTATCAGATCTCAACCATTTTATTTTTGAATCCATTTCATTTTCAACCATTTCCTTGTAGACCTAGAAGTTTTCAAAATCTTCTAACTTATTCCTGAGAAAGCAAAGTGCAGTCATTCTTATATAATCACCAACTAATAACATAAAGTATTTCTCACCTTTTAAACCCTTTGTTGTAGTTGGTCCAACTAGATCAATATGCACAATTTCTAGTGGTTTTGTTGTTGATTAATCTTTTGATTTAAACCTGGTCTTTGTTTGTTTTCCTTGTTGACAAGGATTGCATAAAGTGTTGGTTGGTTTCGCGATATAGGGAATTTCTCTAACTGCTTCCCTTTTTCTAACTTTGACAAGGTTATCAAAATGTATGTGACCCATTCTTCTATTCCATAGCCAACTTTCATCTTCCTTTCCTAGGCAACACTTTTCATTTCCAATTTCACTTAATACATATATGTTGCTTGAATTTCTCGAAGTTGTTGCAATCAATTTTCCTGAACCATCTTTTCTTATCTCACACTTTTTTGAATCGAAATTAGATTTATTACCTTGGTCACACATTTGACTCACACTTAGAATATTATGTTTCATATCTTCTACTAGTAGAACATTTTTTGCCTTGGTATTCTTGTTCCCAATTCTGACTGTGCCTTTTCCAATGATTTTAGTTGAACCATCATTTTCGAAGGAGACTAATCCATCTATTTCCTTTATTAATGTAAGAAACCTATCTCTATCACCTGTCATGTGTTTTGAACAACCATTGTCAACATACAAACCATGTTTCTTCTGCTTAGATTCGTTGCTATGTTGATTATGCTTTCTTATCCATGTCCTTTTCTGAGGTTCATGTATGTGATTGTTGTTGTTTTGTTGTGGTTCTCTAGGAGGGACTGCCATTCTGCAATCTTTGGCCATGTGTCCAAAGTTGTTACATTTGTAGCATTCCACTTCGGTGCTCAAATATTCAAACTTGTTGTAACTTCTTCTCTGTGTTTCACTAGGCCTTCTTGGATAACCCTTTTGTGTATGACTTTCAAAGTTTTTTATGTTCTTGTTGTTATCTCTGCAATTCATAGCTTTATGTCCAAAATTATTACATGCATAACATAAACCAAAAATGATAGTTTGATACTTGGGAGTTGGAGATCTTCTAAAAGTGGGTACTCTTATGAATCCTTCTTCCTCATGAGGCCTATCTGTTTCTATCGGTCGTTGATTCTGAAATCTGAATCTTGTCGATGGAGGAGTGTCCCTTTAATTTTCTTTGTAGACCTTCCTATCCCCTTGGATTGTTTCTGCATAACTTTTTGGATATTTTTTATGTTATGTTGTTTTGGAGCTTGATCCCTTTTATGTTTGATTGTTTCCAAGTCCAAATTTGTCAAGATGAGGTTTTTGACTGTTGATAATTCCATTCAAAACTTTTGAGCTATTCTGCATATTTTTCTTTTGAAGATCCTTTCTTAATGTGACAATTTATGCTTCCAAATTTCCAATGATCATGTCTCTTCCTTATAGTTGTTCTTTGAGTTCTTATTCAATTCATTTATCTTCTTCAACTTGAACCTTCAAATTTGTGATCATTTGTTCTAGTTCCTGAGTGTCTTCTTTCTTGTCTAGTTCCTCTTGTATTTTCTTGTTTTTCTTCCTTTCTCTTCTGATAACTTCTATGGCACACAACAATTCTTCTCGGTAGTCAACTTCTGTCTCTTCGTATTCTTCTTTGGTCTCTTCATATTCTTCTTCAGCCTCTTCATATTCTTCTTCGGAATCTTCTTTATCAGAGTCTTATACTGCCATGAATAGAACTCTCTATGTCTCACTATCACTTACTTCATCTTCATCTGATGATGAGATGTCTTCTTTGGTGCATAAGCTTTTCTTGAAAAAATTCTTTGTGGTTCTTTTGCCTATTTATATTTGTTTGCTATTTGAGTAACCTTCATCATTTATCTTTTTCTTATGAGGACATTTGTTAGCAAAATGACCAATACCATCACAATCAAAACAAATCAAAGGAATCTTACCTCTATACTTGTCATTGGTTCCCTTGTTCAATCTTTTGACAAAGTTGGTCACTTCTTCATCACATTCCAAGACGTCATTGTTGCTGCTATGTTCTTTTTATTTTTTCTTTCCCTTTTTATTTTACTTTTTGGATGCTTTGAAGGTTGCTTCTTTTATATCTGGATTTTCCTGTTCAGTTCTCATTTCATATGTTGTGAAGATTCCATTTAGTTTTCCCATGCTTATTGAGTTTAGATCTACTCTTTCTTCTAGTGCTGATATCTTAGGGTCAAATATCATAGGAAGATATTTTAGTACCTTTTGAACAATTACAGATTCTTTGATTTCTTCTCCCAATCCCAAGATTGCATTTATTGTTTCATCGACTCGTAAAAAGTAATATGCAATATTCCCATCTTCCTTCATCTTTAGTTTCTCGAACTGACCTCTGTAAGTTTGAAGCTTTGTTGCTTTGACTTTTGAATCTCCTTCATAAATATTTTGAAGTTTGTCCCAAATCTCTTTAGCGGATTTACAATGTGCAACTTTGGTGAATATCGATTCTCCAAGACCATTCAGAAGTGAATTTGTGGATTTGGAATTATTCTGACCGAGTTTCATTGCTTTGTCATTTTTCGACAGAACTGTTGGTGTCGTGTATCCATCTAAAATTGATTACCAAATTTCAAATCCTTGTGCTTGTATATATGTCTTCATACTTATGCTCCAAAATGCATACTTTTGTCCATCAAACTGTGGTATTCCATTTTTATACTTGTTGTTTCTCTCCGTGATCTACCTTTCAGTGATTAAATTGATTTCTGAAGGAATCTTCTCTGATACCAATTGTTGGATTGCTGAGAGGGGGGTGAATCAGTAATAGATAAATCTAATCCTTTTTAACCATATAATGCAAGTGTTATATCAATGTAGCATTATCATCCAATATTTGAAGAGTAAATAAACAATGAACAAATGAACAATCATACACATACACAATACACCATTGTTTTTACATGGAAATCCAAAGCGGGAGAAAACCATGGAATGTTTTTTCTTATATGTCTTGAAGAATTGCATTCATTGGAAGCACCAACTTCCTTTTTTTTCTAGATGCAACTGGAAGGAGGATCCAACCCCCTATTTTCTCAGGCTACAACCTGAGGGAAGATCCAACTCCCCAATTCTCTGGCTACATCTAGAAGGAGGCTACAACCCCCTATGTTCTTTGGCTACAAATGGAAGGTGTCTACAACCACCTATCCTTGTCCCATCCAACCGCCCTGACACATAAGTAGAACGATGGAACCACTGTCACACTATCATTATGAGATATATTGATGTAAACTTGTACTAATCAAACTTTACCAAACAACATGTACCAATAACGTGAACCATGCATAAACCATGCATCAACCTGTACCTCAACCTATAATCAACATGTACCATAAACAAGTGCATCAACCATGCACCAACCTGTACCTCAACCTCAACCAAAATCCCTCAGCAATTTCATCATCCAAATATGATTTGTAACTTTGTAATAGACCAAGTGTATATGATCACATACCTGCAAACCTTCATTAACTTTAACAACAAGAGACTAGCATTTTCATCAAACTTTACTTTAGTCTCATGTGACTAGTTTTGGATTAGTCAACAACCCTAACTTGAAATAATAATAAATATGTACATGTAATGAATAAAGATATGAAAATAGTACACAATGTTCTTCAGTGTGTTTTATGAAATTCCTCCAAGTATCACTACTTGGAACCTCTCAGAAAAGGAGTTATAGAAAAAATGGCATACTTTGTTGAATTTTGGCTTATTCTAGAGAGTGAACGTGTAGAGCGTGCCCCGCACAGAATGTTTTTTTTATAGATCTGAAAATTGTACACAGAATACTACGGACTGTAATCTAACCAACACATTTTGTCTTACTAAATTTGGATCTGTTATGAAGAATTTATGACGTTTTTACCCGAAACACTTGTTTTAGACTAGTTTCAGGACTACCCTCAAACCATATTTTCCACGAAGTGTAACTCCAAAAATACAATGACCCACAAGCTAAAATTTGTACCAAAGATACTTGGATATGTTTCCTCAATGGCCTCCCAATTTCACGGTCTAAACCATTCTAGAAAAACTGTTATTGCAAAAATGGTGAGATGACCTGTAAATAACATACCTTAGAAAGCATCATCAAAAGAATTTAACCTCCCTTGAATTTCAGCCTTCTTTACTTCACCTTCCCTTTGAAATTCGTCTTAGATATCCTTTGGTTACCTCAATCACCTGTAGATATTCAATATGCTCAAATGTGATTGAAATGAGAGAGCCTTGCCTCTTATTTATACTTTCATGTAGTTTCCTTAGAAGCATCTTCTAGACCACTATGTCCACATAGTCACCTATGTCCAACTTTGCCCAATTTGCCACTTTTCCATATATCCAATAGCCACTTGAGTAATTAACCCATTTTCTTCATTTTAGGGTTAACCTTATTATAACCACTTTTCATAATTAGAAAGTTCTCCATTTACTTTATTATTTAAATAATCCTCCTTGACTTTGTCACTTCACTTTATTATTTAAATAATCATCTTTGACTTTGTCACNTTTTAGGGTTAACCTTCTTATAACCACTTTCCATAATTAGAAAGTTCTCCATTTACTTTATTATTTAAATAATCCTCTTTGACTTTGTCACTTCACTTTATTATTTAAATAATCCTCTTTGACTTTGTCACTTCACTTTATTAGTTAAATAATCCTCTTTGACTTTGTCACTTCACTTTATTATTTAAATAATCCTCTTTGACTTTGGCACTTCACTTTATTATTTAAATAATTTCTTCTTTGCAAGCACTTTGACTTCTTTGACCTTTTGGGGCTTCAAGCCAACAAATGAGGGTCCTCCAAATTTTTAAGGCCATAACTCTCAAACCGTGAGGAGTTATGTGACGTTCCACATACCACCAGAAATGGCATGACATGTGTTATCCATATGGAATAGTTTTACCTACAAATATATCAAAAATCATACCATTATACATCAAACAAACCTGGGTCCATTACCCAAAACTTTGTGCTACCAGAATTCGCTATCGAACTTTCTTCAAGGGTTGACATCAATGACAACCAACCCAATTAATAAAAAAACCACTTCAATCCTCCATCAAAGGCAAGCTCGTATAAGAGAGACAATGAGGTTCTCAAAAAAGTAGGGAAGAGCTTGGGGGATGAACAATCTATTCAGACCTAAAGGACAAAGGGATGCATACTCAATATGAAGTGAATAATTTCTCTAGAGTAACTTTGATCTGAAAGTTGAATTCTTCTCCTCTTCCATAGCTCGGATTTGTCCCATTTGTAGACTTCAAGTGGAACTGAAGGGTCGATTCGGAACGTTTCCAGTATATGGAAGGCCAAGGATCATAGATCTCGTGACGTGACATGGAAACCTGACACCATTTTTTAATTTTGGGCACAAATCCCGATGTACGCTGGTTGTAGTGGTGAAACCTACATATACACATGATGTACTATAGGTAGGGTGCATATATGTGGAAAAATAATGTTTTTAGCTCCAGGGTTTGCAAAAAGGGACTTCAATTCTGCATAGGGAAATGGAAAAAGGCCCTATGTGCAATTTTGCATAGGGTGAGGTAAATCATTCTATAATAGATGCCCCCTAATGTGTGAGGTCAGAGGAGTATCTGCGATGGACGAAATACATTATAAAACCCAGAAGTGGAGTAATGGGGACCCAGTTGGAATAAATAGCTACACATTACAATATGTATTGACTTTGTACACATGGCTACCAATTTGAATTACACTGCAGATCCATGTGAAAATATACCAAACAGTTGTCCATGGCCATGAATAGGAAATACAAAGGTGGATGCATACCAAAGGTTTTCATAGTCACGAACAAGGCCTAGTAAAACCAGTCTCAAAATCAATCTGAAGATATATGTATACAATGGAGTACAATCTAATCTCCCATGATCATTGAAGTCACATAGGTACTAGTCCAATGAAAGGTAGCAACATCTCAGGGAAGTTGCGACTATAAATTATTGTCTTCAAGTCTTCTACACAATCCACCAAAGGTGAAAGTCTACATCGTGTGAATAAAGGAGCTGAGGTCGAACACAATGAGACTTCATTTGGTTATTGGTCATTGATGTATACCGTTAACAAATGTGAGACATCCTACCGAAGATGAAAGTAGGCATCAAGGCACCAAGTACATTCATACAAGTGTGAATAAAGGAGTCAGGGTTGAACACTTGAAGAATCCATCGATCAAGAAACATTGATGTATTCCCAACTGTTGATGGCGAGAGAACCTGCCACTAATGAATGCAAGCCTCTAGGTACTCATAGGACTCCAGATCTTGTCTCCGGAATAGATGAGTTGAATTCAATGGAAGGAGTCCCGCTAAAAGGAGAGCATTAAGGCATCTCTCATCATTTAGCACAAGGTATAAAGTAGGATCTTGATGATTTGGAGGAAATTAGATGAAGAACATGTGCATGAACCAATGACTGTGTGCGTCTTTCACATGTGCCAGTTGTAGCCGGTACACGAAAAAGACCCTATGAATAGCAACCAATAAGGAAAATTGTTAACAAAGGCGAGGAAACCACCAATAGGGATAATGGCATCCAAGACACTGCACGAATCCCAATGTGTGAATCGATGTTTTGTCATTGAACACAAGGGAAACCACCTAGTTAGTGACCAATGATGAAATGTCGACTGCTAGGTTCAAGGTTACTTACCAATGAGTAAAGTAGGACCAAGGTGTGCAACAGGACTACAACTTCATGTGATTCTAAGACAAACTGAGGGTATGGCCGACATGCAAAGTCAATATTTCTGAGGAATAGTCGACATAGGTTGATAGACATCCTTTGAACAAGAGCATGAGACATATGAAAGACTCTGGAAGCATAGACTCAATGATGAAACTTTGAGATGCAGGAGGCATCAATCAAACTCTCCATAAGGACTGGAAGAGTAACCAGTCGAGGGAGTAAACTCTTTGTAATGAGCTCAGCTTCCTAAGGTAATGCTAAACCCAAAATTTTGATGACAAGTGGACTCAAAAATTTTTTGCTCTATTAAAAGGCAACATAATTGCTGCCAGTATAAGATAATACTCCCTTCTCGCCCATATTTTTTTATTTTTTCATAGTCAAATGAATGCTATGATATAGAGGAGGAAACGAGTGTCACAAGTAAGAAAAACTAGTTCCAACAGTGGAACATACCTATTCTCAATGCAAGGACATGCATGTGGGAGATGGACACTCGGGGGAATGTTTCCTTTTGGGTATAAGGTGTCAAGATGCAAAGGATATAAACAAGGCTCTGCTTGGTTGAGGATGCAAACTGTTGAGGTAAATGACTTATAATGCAAAAGAGAGAACCGGAAATAGGCTCAATATTGCAAGCAAGGGCATGAGATGCAATCACAACTTAACACCAAAAAATGTCATTTTCGTAATCTTAGTCTAATTGGTTTGAAAAAGGGATAAACTTTCACCACATAGACGTCCTTTCAAATACAATTTATGAGTATGAAAGAGACAAGCTCACTCGGCAATCTTTTCACTTTTTAAAAACGAGTCGGAAAAGAGCTTAAATCAAACTTGCTTGGGAGTCCTCTAGGTATAGGTCAGCATTTTTATGAGTGAGAAATGAGGTTTAGCATAAAGTCATGTGTTACCTATAAGGGACTCCCGGTCCTACGGAAAAATTCTCTGCATGGGCATCGAATGTAGCAGAGGATCTAACTAGGGTACCCATGTTAGGTAAGTCTCTACCATTCGATAACGACACTTCTAGTAGCAAATAGAAGGTTTTGTGTCACTATAAAATGGATTCGTACCTAAGGCATATGAGTGGTAGTCATAGGACAATGCAAGTGTGCATGATGGAATGGATACCTATCTTATATGTTGGGTAATGAAAATACCTGTCCAAAGTTATGAACGGGTGACATGGCACTGAAAACTGCAAGAATCCTCGAAGAAAAATACAAAAACCAACTCAATTCATTGACGTATTAGTCCATTAGGCCAAAATACTATCCAAAACTATGCAAAGTGGGTAAAACATTCCTATAAATAGTAAAAAAAAAAACAAATTTACTATACCATTTGTATTTTTTACCCAGATAGTGGATTTTGGACCAAATTACCTTTGAACTTCAACTGTTGATTGTGGGATCTATGAGTGATGGAATCGACGACTGTCTGGACCAGGTATCTCCTCTTCCTCTCCTCTTTATTTTCAGTGGATTAGATTTTGTAATTAGGTCCCATTTTTTAAGTTATTTAGGGCGCAAATTGAAACTTTAGGTGTATGCGGGCTATAGTTCATCGGGTCGCGTATACACATGCTTATACGAGGCTGTTAAAAATACAGCCTACATAAAATGATCGCGATACGTGACTGTGAATACTACAGCCAATGTATATGTCCGTAAACAATGTTTTTAGTGGTTGCTAACTCAAAAAACGGTTTTTCTCTTGCAGTATGGTGCTAGAGTGGATGGAGAGGGAAGATGAGGAGGTAGATGCTAGAGTGGAGAGAGATCTAGGGGCCCAAATGGCGTTGAAAATATGTGTGCTATATAATTTTTGGCCTCTTAAGGGTATGAGATCCCAAGTGAGATTGCTATAGTTGCTTGTGGATTACTAGGATCCAGATAGTGAGAGCTTCAACCTTGATGGACAACCATTAAGGATTGAAGTCGAGGACATTTATATCTTGACAGGATTGTCACATCAGGGTGACATGGTCAACCTAAAAGCCCGGGGATCTGGGACTGGTATGAAAATCAAGGAATACATAGACGCTCATTGCATTGTAGGGGCCAAGAAGGTCGGGAATCAACTCCCCATTAGAGCGATAAACAATCTTAGCCTCAATATTGTCTTACTCGTTTTGACATGGATCACAGGATCGACCTCTTTTCACCAAGCATCGAGGTCACTTATGTTCTACTTAGTAGAGTGATTGAGACCCATGGTGTATGATTGGTGCACTTCACTGTTGGCTAACATGAAGAGCTAGTTAACAGAATGAAAACAGGGTAGTAAGAGGAACTTCGGGTTCGCTTCTATCTTGTGTAGTTTTTTCTTCGAGCGGATCCCAAGTTTGGGACCTAGAGTTGAGATCATTCTGCATAGACCTAGCGATCCATCCATGGCATAGTGGACCGAGGTGATGAGGCGGAAGGGGGGAGGTAGGGTGCCAATACCCTACAATGATGACTTATTATTTGGGTGGAGATGACAGGTCATAGATCTGGATGAATACCCTTATGTAGGGATCGACTTCAAAGGAGATCCTGACATGTCATTACCACCAAGGTCTACCTACAGAGACACAGGTATGTCAAAGTTTTTTAAATATTTCATTTTTTTGTATTTTTGTGTAGGAAAACAAAAATACTTTTGGATGATGTTAAGTACTAATTAGACATGTATGTGATGCAGACATAGGTCCATGATGGTCGAACAGAATTCCATGACATTTTTAGAGGCACCAGGGAGATGAGGCAGTGGGAGGGGATGCAGAGAGAGTCCTTCAAAATGTGCAAGGCAACCTCTCTCGTTTGACACATAGGATTCTGATGGTTCTGGTGGAGGATATGTCAGAGGCTATGCAATGGCAAGTGGTAGGTGTGCCCCGTGCTTGGGTACAACTCTTTTGGCGTCTTGCAAATGTCGTATTTTTCTATCATGACACTCATCTGGCGCCACAGGCATAGATGTCATTACTATTGTATGTTCGATTGTATATGTATATTGAGGGTGTTAGCCCCATTTTGTACTATAAACATCATATTTTTTTGAAATATAAAAAAACATGGTTTTTTGGATTTACTTATGTTAGAATGTGTACATTGATAAGAATGTTTTCTTTGCTTTAGTTATGTGACAAATGCCAATCTAAAACAAAATTAGCATATGCATCGGATACATAGTTAGAACTCCTAGGTATGTAATGATAAGTAATAAAATCAAACTTTCGTTCCAAAAGTCATACCCATAGGAATCGTCGGAGTAAAGTAGGGTCACACACACGGTAACTTTCATTCAACTAACGTACTACTAACTGGGAGTCTAGGAGAACCTCCAAAGAGCGAATACCATGTGAAATAGCATCGCACAAAAGTTATATAACGATGCTATATTCGGCCACATTATTCATGGATGGCCCTAGGCATACGCCACCTGAAGACACCAGTAGAAATTCGAGTGAGTAAACAACCCAAGCAGTGGAATCCAAGTTCTATGTATGACGACTAGCCCCGTCTGTGAATCTTAAGTCGACCGAAGACTCTGTTGACATCTGCCAACCAAGGGAAAACTCGATAAGAAAGTTGAAGATAAAAATAAATGGAAAATATATATACACTAAATTACATTAGTATATAAAGAGTTAGGCCCAAGCTTGGGGCTCAAGTGTAATATATTTTCAAATAGAGCCCATTCTTGGGCTCAGCCAATATGTTCCCTTCATAATATTCTAATTCATAAGGTCATTTTTCTAAGACACATCACACAATATAGGGATTGTGCCACATAGGTTTGAATTTGCTTGCCCCCAGTGGTTCTTTGGCTTAATCATATAGAAGGACCAAGTCACCCTCGATGTAAAACTGAGGACAGACAGACTTATCGTATTGGACCTTGACACATCTTTTATTCACTTCGGTAGTCGTATAGGAATCTTGACGCTACTCATATAGACTCTCTAGGTGTACAAGACATCATTCGAGATCGAAAGTGTCAGGTAGGAGCACAACTTCCAATATAAGAGAAGGGATTCCGCATTCAATAGGTAAGATCAACTCCACATCATGTAATAACTAGAAAGGAGAAAAACTGGTGGCATTCTTGACTAAGGTTCAGTATGCCCAAAGTGCGAGGTATAGCATGATATGCCAGTCATATTTTCTCTGGATAATAGTTTTCTACAAAATGGTCTTGAGAGACTTGTTCACGGCCTCTACTTGTCCATTTTCCTAGGGGTAGTAAGGGGAAGAATGACCATGCTTAAACCCCAGTTAAGGTGCTAGTTTTTCCATCATTTCATTATGAAAGTGACTGCCATGATCAGTGACAATCTCACTCAGGATTTTGAACCTGGCTATAATTTGATTGAATACAAAGAAGGCAACAGTCTTCCCGTCGGATTTAACTGTAGGCATGGCCTCATCCCACTTAGTAAAGTGGTATATGGACACGATAATGTGATGATTCCCCCCAGTCAAAGCTCGATTTCAATCCATAAAGTCCACCCCCCACTTGATGAAGGGACCAATAGTAATGACTAGATGGATAGGGGTTGGATGCGAGTGCATTTTCTAAGTGAACACCTGGCAGGGGTGACACTTCTTAACTTCTTCAACGCAATATTTAAAGATAGATGGCCAAAAATAATCGTCTCACAAAATTTTATGAGTTCTCGCAAGCCCGGATAGATGACCACCACAAGCCCCACTGTGGCAGATGTTTAGAACAGACTTGGCTTCTTCGTGATTTAAAAAACGATGCAAGATATTGTTTACTCCTCAATGATACAGAGTGTCGTCGATAATAAGGCAGTTCTTAGCTTGGTATCATATACATCGTCGGTCATATCGCGAGAGATGTTGAGGGAACTTCAAATTTTGGAGATAGAGAACAATGTCTCTGTACCAGGGGTATGATGATGAGACAAGGAAATGTGTTCATCCACAAATGAATCAACATGGTTAACATCCTCGTCTAATCAAGGGAAGTTGGATATTAACTCTACAAAAACTAGTGATTTTTTGGATTTCTCCGAAGCAAAATTGAGATCGAACTCTTGTAGGATGACAATCCATTTATTTTACTTTCCCACTATGATACGCCTTGTAAGGACTTGTTGAAATGGATTGACATTGACAACCACAGTAGATTTGCAAAGCAATATATAATGTCATAATCGTTGGACTGTGTGAACCGCAGCCAAAGCTAGATTTTCAACAAGAGAATATTTGAGTTCAGGACCGACTAAGTTTCGACTAAGATAGTAAATGACGTGCTCACGAAGCTCATGAACCAACACCATACCAATCATCTCTTCGGACGCAGTGAGATAAATCAAGTAATCTCTACTGTAGTCTATGTTAGCACTCTGTAATTTGCCCAAGGCTATGGAGGCAGTCACAAAGGCAACATTGAAACCTCTTTGAGTCAAGGATCTAGCCCTCCATGACTCAGAGAGGGATCTCTCTGTCAAATTTATCTTTGTTATAGATTTGATCTTAGGCTAGCTATGTAGAAATACGATATGTTCTTGGAGTTTTCTGGTTGAGACAGCAAAAGAAGACCATTGGGCTATGGGGTCTGTGACAAGTTTGAAATTAAACACAGGTCTATAAGGTATTTCCACAGGGAAAGGTAATGCAGACGTTGGATCCTTTAGAAATAAAGTGATGTAAAAGAGGAACAGACGAGATAATCAACTACAACAAAAAAGCATTCAAGAATTTCTTCATTGTAGTATCAGAGGGAAAACATTTAGATTTTTAAAAGCTCGACACAGAGTATACTGGATAAATTTTGTGCTAAATATCCCTTTAAAAATCAGAAAGGGAATAACATAATGATAACTGAGAATGACCACATTCAACGAAGAGAGGAAACTTCACCAACGTTAACACTCAAGAATCCTTTGCAAAAGTCCATTTATTTCTGGTTGATCTGACAAAATATTACAGAGAATAGCCTTCTGGGTGCAAGAATCAACAACCTTTTACATTAAAATCCTCTGAATAAATAGGGGAGATCCCCCAACAAGTTGTGTAAGTCGTATTTAACCGCCTCGGCCAAAAATAGCCATAAATCCCCAAAAATCTGGAACTGTCCGCCATGAAAGACGGGTCGAATTTCTACGAAAAAGAGGTCCACTCAAACACTTGTTTCTCTTTAATCATGACACCTGGGAAAAAACTAAAATAGTTTATTGTATATGGGCATGTGTTGGACAAAAAACTCCTTCATTTTCGCCAAATTCGACTCTAACTCACCGTAAAAACTCCTGCAAAATCAGGACTGTAACAGAAAAATGAAAAACTGGAAAAAAGATTTTTGAAGATGGTTTCGATTCTCTCTACTCGTGGAACCTATGAAAAAAATGAGAGAGGTTTTTGTTCTTCATCCCGTTATGGAGAAAAAACTCTCTCGGTTTTTAAAAATTCGATTTATTCTGCCCGGAAATCGTATTGAAAGTTGACTGGTCAAAATGTTGCGAAAGTGGTTTTTTCGGGGGCAAAGTGGTATTATGGACCCCCCCTGAGGTGGTAAGCG
>SNQJ01S0038687.1:0-12866 GCA_010110895.2 Picea sitchensis
GTATCAATGACAACTCATTGATTCATCTTCATCTATGCATTCTCATCAAGGACAATACATATTATATTACATCAATCATCAATCAATCAATCCTTTGACATCAATCAATCATTTGACATCAATAAATCAAACCATTGGCATCAATGACAACATGATCCAACATATCATTTGTTTAAAAATGAAGTTGAGTACATTGTTAGAGCACATACAAAGAATTTGAATTTGTCACTTGTAAATGATGGAAAAATGAAGAGATTAGTCAATGCTAGTAAGAATTTTGTCCTCTTGATGATCAAACCCAAAGACAATGTTGAAAAATAATCTTTCCAAGGTTGTGATGAAAAGTTGGAATCTGATTTATATGAGGTTGTTAACCAATATGATGAGATTTTTTAGGAACCAAAAGGATTGCCTCCAAAAAGGGCTACGCAACATGAGATACAATTGAAACAAGATTGTCCTCTTCCAAACATTGGTATGTACATGATCTCAGTCATGGAGAATGTTGAAATTAAAAAACAAATCCAAGAGTTGCTTGACAAAGGGGTCACCATGCCAAGCACATCACCATGTGGATCACCAATTGTTTTAGTGCCAAAGAAAGATGATACATGGCACATGTGTGTAGATTTCAGGGCCTTGAACAATATTACGGTAAAGAATCGTTATCCTCTTCCTAGAATTGATGATTTTCTTGATCAATTGAAAGATGCTAAGTATTTTACTAAATTGGATTTGAGAAGTGGATATCATCATATTAGGATTTCTGAAGGAGCCACTTGGAAGACAACTTGCAAAACAAAGAAAGGTTTTTTTGAGTGGAAGGTAATACCATTTGGACTTTGCAATGCTCTTGCCACATTCATGAGAGTCATGACTGATGTTTTAAGGCCTTTTCTTGATGATTGTTTGATTTTATACTTGGATGAAATTTTGATAGTTAGAAAATCTCGTGAATAACATGTTATGCATGTAAAGCAAGTTTTGGATGTCTTAAAGAAAGAAAATTTATTTTTGAAGATGTATGAATGTGAGTTTGGAAATACCTCACTTGTTTACTTGGGACATATTGTTGGAGGAGGAGAACTGAAAATTGATCCTTACAAGGTCAAAGTAATTTTGGATTGCACCAAGCCCAACAATGTGACAAAGGTAAGAAGATTTTTGGGAGCAACCCAATATTGGAGAAAGTTTATTAATATCTTCTCTTCAATTGCAGCTCCATTACATGTAGTGACAAGCATCAAGCAAGTTTTCCAATGGGGAGGAAAGAAAAAATAATAATTTGACGCATTGAAGGAGAAGATTATTTCAACTCCAGTTCTTGCAATTCCAAATTTGAGATAACCATTTGAGATCCAAACATATGCAAGAAATTATGCAATGGGAGCGGTCTTGTTGCAACATGGTAAGCCCATTTGTTTTCATTTTGAAACTTTTAATGGTTGTTGGCAACAGACCGAAGTGGAAAGAAGCATGATCGTGGGGAAAGAAAGTGTGCAGAAACTGAATTAACAATTGGAGGGAAACACAACATGTGCGCATGCAAGAAAGCATGCACAAGGGAAGTGACAGCTAGGAGGAAGAACAAAACACATGCATGGGAGGAAGACCTAACGTCGGTAGGGTTAGGGTTTTTTTAATACATTGTAAACTACTAAAGAGCCTGATAGATATAACTATAGATACGTAGGTATAATAGAGGGTTCCAGGTTTTGTTGTGTAAGGTTGGTTTTTGATTAGTTTGTCTCTGTATTGTTCATGCCTAATATGTACGAGTCAATGCGATATGTAATATTGTGATGAACTATTGTGTAATTTTTTGAGCTAAGAACAGAGGAGAGGAGGAAGATCTGAGGATTAGATCGTAGGCCGAGGAGCCCGGTGCGATCTAGTTCACCTCATATAGATCTTACCAATATAAGGAGAATTGTAAGTGCGCGGTGCTAGAGATGCAGAACTACCATAATAAAAGATCCAAGAGACAAATATTTGTGGACGTAGCCCAGGAGGGGGTGAACCACGGTAATATTTTTGTATTGTGATGAATGAATGTATGTATTTACTTTTCTTTCAACAGTTAATTATTGTTCTTGAAGAATGAGTTAATATATTGTTATGGAATATGATTGTGCTACTTGGGAAATAAACTGTGGTAGATAGGTGCATGACCGTGAATAATAGTAGATTGCAATCACAATTCGTAGTGCATGGCTCTGAAAAATAAACCCATATCTCATACTCAATCCTAGGTTGTAAACACCTGAGTCTTACAACCACCCATTTAAAGCTATCTCGGGTGAGACTACACAGTGCATTCTGTGTACTATGTTGCCTTCTGGTTTACCAAGAGGGCCGATAGTTTTAGAGGATTTTTTTGGAAACCCAAAAGACATGAACTCTGGGTCAATAACTTAGATGGTCAAGAAAGAAGAGTAAGTAACATATAACCAACAAACGGTTTCGTTGTCAGGTTAATAGGAACAAGAAAGAACTGAGTAGATGAGATAGATTGAGCACGAAGAGAACGAAGAAAATAAGAGAGCAATGAGCCACTAGAAGGGAATGTTGACACTGTGGAACCCCACAAAAGAAGAAATTGAAGGTTGGTTGAGAACCAAAGAACTATAGTTTTCACAAAAAGACAATAGAAACCCTAGGATCACACCTCGCAAATATCTGGATAAATATGTATTTACTGATTTACACAAAGTCTTTTTCTATGATTTTCCACGTCTACTAAAGGAGTGGATACTAAGGTTGAAGGATAACCATGGGAATCGGATTCGACAACTAGATTGGAATCTAGTACAGATTGAGCAGTTATAGCAGGTGAACAACAAATTCACCCGCGCAATAAACTTTTGGCTTGACAGTATTGTGGCAAGCTTCATCACAGAGTTTGCAGTTGACACAACGAAGTCATACAACGCAACAGAGAAATAATTTCTAAGTGGACCTTGAGGAAAGTACATTCAATCACTCTATAATTGTATTAAGATACTGCTATATAAAAAAGGTGTAATGAAAATGGAATCAGACAGCTAAACTTCCCTGCGTACATGGGGGAAGGGGGGGAAGCACTGAAAGAGAGAGGATAAATGGAAGGAGGTAAGGACAAAGGCAAGCAGGAGGAGGAACCCTTAGACCCAATCATGATGGACGATGACCAGATCAAGTGGATCTTGGCATCAACATGAAATATGTGTAGCGGAGTGCCCTACAAATACAAAATAAATACCAAGAAGAGAGTCGTAGCCATGAGTGAAGGCTTGGTGAGTGATGAGGAAGAGGTAGAGGATATCTAGGTTGTGGAGCAGATTGAGGAAATCGTGCACACAACATATGAGAGGAAAACGAGAGGTCCAAGAAAGGGAGAAGAAGGAAACCATCCTATCCATATTAATGTCAGTGTGGAACCCATAAACACATGTGCGACTAATACACCAAAGAGAACACCACCATTTAGAAAACCAAATTTCAGAGGAAGTCCGACAACAAGAAGCACATCTACGCAAGGAGCAACAACTGGAGGAGCAAGTTCAGGCAGGACTAGTCAAGTATCTACACTGTGTGGAGGAGGTAGTAGTTTAGTATTCAGAATTGCAGGACATGATCCAACTATCCGATTACCCGAATTTCGGGGAGAAGTAGCAGAAGACCCTGAGAATGTTAATTTGTGCAAAGATCTAGGAAGCAAAACAGATCACGGATGAAGATACAAAACTCGCACATCTATCAATTACGCTAAGAGACCATGAACTAGACTGGTACATGAGTCTAGACACAAAAAAATCCCCGGGAACGACAAGGACACTCACCGACATTAAGAAGCTACTGATTAACGAGTTCCATAAGCCAAGCTCACAGGATTAGTACATGAACGAGATGATCAAAATCAGACAGAAACTAGGAGAATCTATATGGGAGATTGATCAGACATTCAAGAGATTGAAGGGAAAGCTCAAATACCTTATGAACGATATGCAACATCGACACATGTTTGTTAACTCACTATTACCACATTTAAAATATCCTTTACAACAAAAAAAGTTTCAGAGGCTCTGCAGGAAGCCTTGCAACTGGAAGATAACTAGTACCAGCAAACAGACCCAACTATCGAAGAATTGGAGGATATGAAGAATCTAACATTTCATCTAAACCAGAATAAGAACAAGGACAAATGAGAAGTCGTTTGGTGCACCACATGCAGGATGGAAGGACACCACAAGAATGAGTGTCCAAAATTCATGCAGTATATGGCATCCGGTATGCCAAAACCATTACCATAGGGAGGACTCTGGTGCGAAATATGCAAGAAACAGGGTCACGACCCTTACCACTACATGATGATGCAGAAATACTAGACCGTCCCAAAGAGTTCATACTACACCTTTTTCAAATCAATGGGCCACGATGATAAATATTGTAGAAGCATGGAGCTGATGTGGGAAAGAACATCAGATGCATATAGGGTACATGATGAAATGATGACTGGTCAAGAAGCGCCACAGTTCAATCAAGCCCTAGCTCCATACAACACTACACAGCCGTAGTATAATAATGTGCAACAACCATACAATAATGCCCAGCTGTAGTACAACTCAGCACAGCCCCAGTACAACACCGCGCAGTATAATCAGGCACCACAATATAACGCACCGAGAGGTGATCGAGCAGGCTATAGAGGAGGAGGATGAGCCAGAGGAGGTTTTAGATGAGGTAGAGGACCAGTCACATGCCAGAATTGTCAGCAACCGAGACATTATGCACAGGAATGTCCACTTCCACCAGAAACTTGTATGTATTTTCATGCATCGGACCATGATACAGAGGAATGTCTGGCACTACTAGTAAATATTTAGGAAAAGAGGAACCAGAAAAATAAGAATGTTCAGTGGATTCAGTCGAAGCAAGGGATGCCGGAAGAAACATCAACATAGTCACTTGTGGAGGAACGAAAACAGGCATTGATGCAGTTCGACAGGAACCAGCATAGAACCAATGGGTAAAGAAGAACACTAAACCAAAGAAGCAGTTTGACGCGCAAAAGAAAAAGGAGATATTTAAAGAAGCTTGACAAGAATTTCAGAAGGAGGACGCAATGCCGACTTCAATTGCGTAGCCATTCAAAGAAGCCCCAGAATATGAGATGTCGCCCTCACTGGATCATACCAATGGAATGAAACCCATGGGATAAGTAAGTACAATCAAAGTCTTTTTGTAATCATGCGTGAAAGTATTAAGTGATCCTTCATCTGTGAAAATACTGCAAAACATACTAGAGAAATGTAGCAGTGAGACAGACGAAAAGCTAGAACCAAAAACCGTTAACCACCTACACACAAGAAGAAGAAAAAGCAGGGAATTCAGACTGAATGCTAACATTGGGGATTTGAACATGGGAGAAATTATACAAGATCTAGGATCTGAAGTGAATGTATTACCAAAAAGACATGGCAATGCATGGGAGATCCAACATTGGGATACTCAAATATCCAATTGAAACTAGCAAACAAGCATAGGGTCCTACCAATAGGTAGACTGAAAAGAGTGACAATAGATTTTTATGGAGTGCACACTAAAGAAGAATTTGAAGTCATTGAAATAGTATATGACACAACACCTTACCCAACATTGCTTGGTCTAGATTGGTCATTTGACAACCAGGCCATAATCAATTTGAAAACCCAGAAAATGACATTTGAATTTGGATAATACAGGGTCATAGCACCATTAGATCCATTTAAAGGGGAGAGGTTCGTAGAACCCACTTTTCTAGACTTAGAGGAAATCGTCCAGTTGTACAGAACAACTACACGCGATGAGGATTACGTAAAACCAATTGCAGACGGGGTACTCAGTTGGCAGAGCATTACTTCATGTGCAACAGACTCAGACACTGAGCTAGAAAAATAGCAGCAGAGACTACACAAAGTATCCATGAGAAGATGTGCAAGAATATACCACGCAGTAAGGTGGGTAGGCACAAAAATCAGGGAACCACCCAGTTTCCACAGACTAAATTATTTGGAAACATTCTTGACACAATATGAATACAAAGTATTACAGAATCAGATATTGTTAGCACTCGACTTAGCACTAAAGGCCACACCCGCAATATGATGGGGTGCACATAAAGAGACAATCACAGACTGGTATCAATGTAAGCGATTATTACGCATAAGGTTCGGTGCAGAACAGGAAAATAACAAACAACAGAAGTATGAAGGACAAGGGACACCAGCGAAACACTTGGAGAAGTGAAAAGCATGGTGGAAAATGACACCACTAGAGGAATGGCCTCATCACTTCATACATACTTTAGAGGTCATACCAACGAACTGGTATACAAACTAGGAATTGCGCAAAGGAACTACGACATGGAGGACATTACAACATAACTTCACAATCACTTTCTCACTCGAGCATGAGAACCCCAACATAGACGCAACCCTCAAACGGATTAGATGAGTGATATTCATCAAAGAACTGGAAATAGAATTTATCACAGAAGAGAAAAAACAGAAAAAACAGATAGTGAAGGAACTGCTGTCATGTTAACATGTACACGAGGAAGCACCAGATGAAAAGGACCCACACAATATTCAGATTGATGAAGTAGAAGGATAAAGATATGTCGAGGGACCACCCATAGAATCATAAGTCATTTCTGCACCAATGAAGGTAAATAAATTTAACATCGGGATCGCGGAACAACCCAAAATGGCCAGCATTGGGGATTACTGGGATGAGAAAATAGTAGAAAGTATCACAGAGTTGCTACGTGAATACAATGATCTCCTTCCCACAACATTTATAGAGATGAAGGGTATATTCGGAGAACTAGGAGAAATGAAGATACCACTCATACTTGACGCAAGACCTACCAGAAAGAGACCCTACAGACTAAACCCCATATATAAACAAAACGTTAAAGAAAAAATTGATAGGATGCTCGAAGCTGGTATCATCTAACCAGTTGAGGAGTCAGAATGGATAAGTCCTATAGTAGTGCATGACAATAAACAAGGAAGAGGAATTAGGATATGCATCGACTTGAGGTAGTTGAATGATGCATGCCTACACGACGCATTCCCTATACCGTTCACAGATGAAGTGTTAAAGAATGTGGGAGGACATGAAGCTTACTCATTCACTAATGGATTATGGGGCTACCATCACATTAAGATATCACACACAGTCATGTCATTTGGACTAAAAAATGCACCAGCGATATTTTCCAGAGTGGTCATCACAAAATTTAAGGAATTCATCCATCAGTTTCTTGAAGTATACCTGGATGACTGGATAGTATATAGCCTGCTAAAAAACCATGTGGAAGTTTTATGACTGATGTTAGAACAATGCAAATAGTGCCATATATCACTGAACATCAATAAATGCATATTTGGGACACCGTTTGGGATACTATTGGGCCATATAGTATGCAAGCAAGGATTATTAGTAAATCCGACAAAGATCATAGTCATTGCTAGCTTACCAGCACCAAAAATAGTCCGCCAGCTAAGAGCGACGTTAGGACACACATGATACTATAGGAAATTCATCAAAGGATATGTGCAGATCACAGCACCAATGGAAAATTTTTTAAGAAAGGAAACAAAGTATCAATGGAAAAACGAGTGTCAATACGATCTGGATACCCTGAAGGAAAATATGGTTATCGCGCCGATATTAGTATTTCTGGACTGGGAAAAGACATTCCATGTGCATGTAGATGCATCAGCAATAGCACTTGGAGCTATCTTAGTGCAACCAGAAGTGAGAGAATTGGATCACCCGATAGCGTTTGCAAGAAAGAAGTTATCAGACTCAGAACATAATTATAACATGACAGAAAGGGAAGGCCTAGCCATGGTCTATGCACTGCAGAAGTTTAGACATTACCTATTGGGAAAACACTTTCAGATATTCACAGATCACTCAGCCCTGAAATACCTAGTCAGCAAGCCAGTGTTGGGGGGAGAATTTGTCGATGGTTACTATTATTTCAAGAATTCAACTTTGAAGTAATAGATAAACAAGGACAACTGAATGCAAGACCTGACCACCTGTCAAGGCTCACAAATGGAGAAGAACCTATGAATTTAGAAGACAACTTTCCAGATGCATAGTTATTCTTAGTAAAGATTGTTGACGATTACTTTGCAGATATCATCCAGTACTTGAGAACAAGTATTGCACTGCACAAATATACCACTGTGCAGAAGAAGAACTTAGTAGTCGACGCGGCCGACTATCAACTGATTTCAGGTCATTTATACAAGATGGGCACAGATAGCATTTTTTGAAGGTACGCGTTAGAGAACGAATGACCAAGAGTTTTAGTAGAAGACCATGAGGGAATGGTAGGAGGGAATTATGCAGGAAAAGATATCGTGTAGAAGGTATTACGTGCAGGACTATGGTGGCCAACAATTCACATAGACTTGAAAGAGTACTGTCAGTGATGAGATGTCTGTCAAAGGGTAGGCAAACCCAATATAAGAGATGATAAGCCACTATGACCACAAGTAACACTACAGGCATTTGAAAAATGGGCAATAGACTTTGTGGGACCAATTATCCCACCAGCCAAAAGAACATGGGTAAGATGCATTATCACTGCGACGGAATACCTAACAAGATGGGCGGAAGCCGCACCAGTAAAATATTGCAGCGCAGAGACAGTAGCGCACAGTTTGTTTGAACAAGTAATCATGAGATTTGGGTGCCCAAGAGTTTTCATGAGCGATCAAGGCACGCACTTCATAAAAAAAAACATCCACGCAATGATTGAATAGTTCAAAGTCCATCACTAGAAGAGCACACCATATCACCCACAGGTGAATGGCATAGTGGAAGCCTTCAACAAAATTCTGGAGAATGCATTGACAAAGATTTGTAACTTCAATAGAGATGAATGGGACCTCAAATTACCAGCAATATTATGGCCATATAGGACTAAATGCAAGAAGATGACAGGGCACACACCATTCAAACTGGTTTATGGACAAGAAGCAGTAGTGCCATTAGAATTTTTAGTACCCAGCTTACGCATAGCATCTATCACATAAATGACATAACAAGGCGTAGTACAAGAACGACTGAATCATCTATTGACCATGGAGGAAGACTGAATCTTGGCAGTATTCCATCAACAAGAAAAAAAATCAAGAGACAAATCTTGGCACGATCGACACATCAACAAGAAAACGTTTAATGAAGGAGATCTAGTATTAATGTATGACAACAAAGTGTTTCATCACCTGGGAAAGATCAGAATGCATTGGTTAGGACCATATGAAGTAAAATATGTCATAGACGGAGGAGCTGTACAGTTAAGATATTTAGCAGGTGTAGACCTCAAAGGAGTGATCACCGAGATCCGACTGAAACTGTATAAGGACAGTCGACCACCCATCACACAATAAAAAATAAAAAATAAAAAAATGGACAAAGAGAAAAAAGGAAACAAAACTAAAGAAGGCACAACATGCCATAAATAGAAAGGCCACATGAAGTTGGAAAAACAAATTCGGAAAAGAAACAAATAACGGTTACATACAAAGGGAAAACAAGCGGGAAACAGAAAGTCGACAAAAGCAGGACAACAAGATAGAACTAGCCGGAATGAAATCATGGCAAGGAACAATGGGACATCACATTAAATGCACCAACTAGAGCCGACAAAGCAAGCATAATGGGAAGTATGAAACTGCTGCAGATGCATTGAACCCACAATTATGGTGCATTAAACGCATAATGAAGGAAGCGTCATCGACAAGCTTCATGACAAGCCCATACAACACACAAGCACAGGAGAAACTAGTCTATTCGCGAAAGGAGAACAGAGAGAGAGTAATAGTAGCCAGAACGATCATAGCGAGACTACAGATATCACAGAAGCTATTCAAAATCAGAAAACGTTTGACAATCACCACTATGGCCCCATCGAAGCCAACAGAAGTAGGCCAGACTGCCAGGCCAACTAGGGTGCAAACTAGGTCGCGAGGACCACTTGAAGAAAATGACCAGCAACGGCTGGAGATTGTCGTTATCGACGAAATCCCATCCCCAAAGACGATATCAACGAACTCTACACCTATTGTGGAAGAAATTCAACAACTACAAGTAGAGGCCAAAAAAGTGGATACGCCAGTAGCGACTGTAATATACCAGATATAAAAAGTATGCAAAACAGAAATAAAATGATAGAAATGGAAGAATAACAATAATATAACTAGAATAATCACCACAATAGCACTGAAACGATATAAGAACAAGAACATAAATAACACTTTGATTCTGAAAGAAATGTTCACATGCCTCTTCAAGGGGGCAACCTTCAGTTGAGCAACGCTTTATTACAATATTATCCAAGCTAAGGTTCTCATACCTTTGAATTCTATTTATACTAAATATGTCTATTAAAAGAAGCATCTAGAGGAAGATCCTTCTAGAAGAAAAAGCTTCTATTAGGTCTTCTTACATCCGCCTTATTCTATTTATTGAAAGGCCTTATTAATATTGGCCTTTATTACATTAGAATATATTGTTCTGCCTATGTGCGGGTTAGGACCCTAATATGTCCACCCCCTTAAAAACAACCTTTTCTTCAAGGATTGAGATGAGGAAATTACTGCAGAATGGTAGCTAGTTCCCAAGTGGCATCTGTTGGAGTTGTATCTTTCCAATGGACTAGCACTTTCTTGATGGTTCTCTGATGTAGGCGATGCTCACGCTAGTCCAAAACTGCTTCTGGTTTTAGCCAAATGGATCATTCTTCAACTAACTCGGGAATTTTGGTTTGAATTTGGCACTTAGCTCCAATCACCTTCTTTAAGCATGCAAAACATGATGTATCTTCGAATGAATGGGAAAATCTAACTAATAGGCTACTTGTCCCACACACTTGAGAACGGTATAAAGACCATAAAATTTGGGCGCTAGCTTCTAAAAATGCTCGGCCTTGAGAAAATTTTGCTTGTAAGGTTGCAATCGAAGAAACACCTGATCCTCTTCTACAAATTGACGTTCATAGCGACCTTGATTTGCTTTTTTATTCATGTGATTCTGTTCCATGACCAAATTCTCTTTGAGGGTATGGAGAATATGCTCTCGAGCTGTAAGTGTTTGGTCAACCGCCTGGACCTTCGAGGCACCCAGTAAGTATGAGAGAGCTGAAGGTGGCTTCTTTCCATATACCACTTCAAAAGGAGTCATGCGTGTAGTTGTATGGTATGAAGTGTTGTACCACCATTCAGCTAGGGGTAACCATTAAGCTCACTGATTTTTCTTTTCCGAGGCAAAACACCTCAAATATGTTTCCAAACACTTGTTGACAACTTCTGTTTGGCCATCAGTCTGGGGATGATAAGTTGTGCTGAGATGAAATTCGGTGCCTTGTATCTTGAACAATTCTTGCCAAAAATTGCTTGTGAAAGTTGGGTCGCAATCAGAAACAATAGAGTGCGGCATGCCATGAAGCTTGAATATCTGATCCATGAAAATTTGAGCCAATGTGGATGCTGTAAAGGGGCGTTGAAGGGCACAAAAATGATCATACTTGGAAAGGCGATCAACAACCACCATGGTGACTAATTTATTTCCCGATTTGGGTAAGTTGGTAATAAAATCCATAGAGATATCCTTCCAAATAGAAGATGGAATCGGGAGCAGTTGTAGTGTGCCCAGAGATTTGACTATTTCTCCCTTGTTGCGTTGACACACATCACATTCAATGAAAAAATTAAGAATGCCTTGTTTCATACCATCCCATAAAAAGGAACGTTTGACCCTGTCATAGGTTTTGGTGAACCCAGAGTGCCTTGCTATGGGTGTAGCATGAAGCTCAGAAAGTACCGTGGAATTAAGATTTGATTGTTTACTTAAATACAAATGGCCTTTGTATCAAATTTCATCATGGAGCCAAGAGTACCCTGGGGAAGATGGAGCATTGGACTGCAATTGTTGGATCAGATGCGAACTTTTGGGATCTTGTAGCCATTCCTGGCGAACGTCTTAGAGCCAATCTGATACAATGAATGAAAGAGAAAAAAGGGATCCTTCATATTCATATTTTCGGGAAAGTGCATCTACAACCACATTGTCTTTTCATTTCTTGTAAATGATCTCCTAATCATATCCAAAGAGGTTAGTCACCCATTTTTGTTGTTCTGGGGAGGAAATGCGTTGTTCCAGAAAATACTTGAGGCTTTGATGGTCTGTCTTAATTTGGAAATGTTTCCCCAATAGATAAGGGCGCCACATATCAAAGACATGCAGAATAGCCAAAATTTCCTTTTCATAGATGGATTTTCCCAGATTTCTTTTAGATAGTTTCTTGCTGGTAAAGGCCAAATGTAGACCCTCTTGCATAAGGACAACACCAGTTCCTTTCCCTGAGGCATCACATGCCAACAAAAATGTCTTTGTGAAATTGGGAAGGGCGAGGACTGGAGTGGTGCACATGGCCATGTTCAAGGTTTGAAAATCTTGAGTAGTGGCTGGAGTTCAAGTGAAAGAGTTATTTTTTAGGAGAGCAGTGAGAGGTGCTACAATCTTGACATAATTCTTAACAAACTTGCGATAATACCCTGTTAAGCCCTGAAATCCACGCAAGCTCTTAAGAGTATTTGGATGAGGCCAGTCTTGCATAGCTTCAATCTTTTTAGGATCCACCTTGATGCCATCCTTTCCAACCAGATGACCCAAGTATTCTAATTTTGAGGCGCCAAAAACACATTTAGACTGTTTCAGGAAAAGTTGGTGCTGAGAGAGTAGATGGAGAACTCGATCCACATGAGCAAGATGGTATGTCCAGGTTTTTCTATAGATGAGGATATCATCAAAGAAAACTA
>SNQJ01S0038687.1:14967-39419 GCA_010110895.2 Picea sitchensis
GGAAGGGTTATTTGTAGGGATGTGAGTTTGGTATAGAGTGTCGAAAAGACAGATTCAAGCTGGGTGAGGTCTTGTTTGATTTCCTCCATTGAGGACTGCATGGGTTTATTGATGGCTACAACATTGGCACTGAGTTGTTTCATTTCTTGTTGGGTCTTGATGAGACCATATTGCAAGGTGTTGAAGCGATATTCCAAGTCTTGGCTACGGGTGTGGGCCATGAGGATGGGGGAATTGAAAAAGGGTGGGCGGGGTAAAAATTTTTGTTGAAAAATGATATGGATGAATGTGAGAAGGGTGAAGAGATGAATCCAATGGAATAGGTCTCAAATAATGGTGAAAAAATTTCCAGACTTTTTTTTTTTTTCACCTACGGAGTTATACTCTGGTCTGAAGAATACTGCAGTGATGAAATTACCAAATGCTTAACTAGGAAGAAATGTGTAGTGATTTGGAAACTCGAACACAGTTGTGTGGCAATAGATATTGTTTGTTTTAATTTGTTTATGTTTCTGTCCCCAAGGGTTAGGTATTCAAGGGTTCTACAAACAAGGGTTTGCCCTGTGCTATAGCTCTCTGATATACGTGCCGGGTCCAACAGTAGTACTCGGCCCAATATCTCAGGGAACTAAATAAGGAGGATAGACCGTACCCTTAGTCGTACTACCCGACTACCCAGGTACTAGAGATTATCTTCCTGAGTGTTGTTCTCAGTGACACTATAGCAGTCAGGCGATCGATCGATTTATCTAAAGAGGGCTTCAGGTAATCTAGGTCGATCCGTACATAGGTGTTGTCTGATGCGACCACTCGAAGGGGTACCAATATGGGTTACAAGGGTGTCCAAGAAATGTGTGTTTAAGTACCACTTGTATTTCCTACGTGTATGAATCCCTCAACCGCGGGTTTATGCGCGTAACAACAGATCTCTGTGGCTTAAAGACGCCAGAATACGTCTCTACCCTGAAAAAAAAAAATTAACCCACACTTTCTGCCGAGGAAAGTGCTCTGATACCACTTATAATATACCAGATATAAAAAGTATGTAGAACATAAATAAAATGCTAGAAATGGAAGAATAACAACAATATAACCAGAACAATCACCACAATAGAACTGAAACAATATAAGAACAACAAAAAAACTAACACTTTGATTCTGAAAGAAATGTTCACAGGCCTCTTCGAGGGGGCAACCTCCAATTAATTAGCTCTCTATTACAATATTATCCAATCTAGGGTTCTCATACCCTTGAATTCTATTTATACTAAATATGTCTATTAAAAGAAGCATTTAGAGGAAGATCCTTCTAGAAGCAGAAGCTTCTATTAGGTCTTCTTACATTCGCCTTATTATATTTTATTGAAAGGCCTTATTAACATTGACCTCTATTACATCTGAATATATTGTTCTACCTATGTGTGGGTTAGGACCCTAACAGCGGCGCAGGAGCCTCAGAACGAGGAAGAGGAAACCCAAAAGGAAGTGCAACCAGAAAGCACCGAAGCATCCCTAGAAGTTAACAGAACGACACAGAATCTGGAAGTAGCAGTGAAACCAGACGAGTCTCAAACGACCCTCTTAGGTCAAACAACAGGGGAGACCACTGAAGATGCCTTGGCTTGGCCATAATGGCTTACAGGGGAACAATCGGAATCTACTAGAACTTCGAACCAACCACCGCAGAAGGAAGACAAAGTATAGATACAGAGCTCACCCCACTAGAAGCCTGTAGAATAAATTGTTCTACCACGCATACCAGCTGGAGTACAGGTAGAACCAGAGCTACTGGGTCACGTCAGGAAGCTCAAATATTCATACCATGACGTATCAAATGAAACCAAGTTCCTAGAACTTGCGCAGAGGGTATTTATAGAGACCATAGGAACAACTTGGCTGGGAGAAGAGATTACCTAGCCATACCAGTGGGCAAATGGGCTGGACAAAACAAGAATCTTAGGTCTGCTGACCCTACCACATTTTGGCAGAGGCCAGTACGTGACATCCTGCATCAAGCAACTATTAGAAGTCACACATGGAGGGGATATATGGCTGGACAAAATTGTCCCCATAACTTTTGATCTTATCGCACAAAACACAGGGTTACCAACTCGGGGTATGGATCCCGTGTTGATTCTCGACAAAAAATCCAAGGAGAAATCATTGGCAGAAGAAATGAAGAAGAAGTATGGCACCTCCAGGGGAACGAGAGGCATCATGATCAAACAAATCAACAATGCAGGTACACAATTGGGCACAAAGATATTATCCTGCAAATTGCTAAGAAAATGTTGCAAAGATGAAGTACCAGCGGGAGTCATTGTAGTTGTAAATCAGTGCAGTGAAAGCACCTCAATGAGCTGGGCGCCATATTTATTAAAATTATTTCAAGAGGACTACAAGGATGCATACGACCTAGGCACAAAGTTCCATTACTCATGGCTGATCACCCTAATAGCCTTCATGGGATGGTGAGAACCAGGTTATGTACTTTTTTGTACCAGACCATAGCTAGCAGGAGCGACGTACCTATTGTTGAGATCTGGGATGCATGCTAAGCATAAGAGGGAGAATGGGGTCATATTTGAAGCATACCTACCCAACATACAAGAAGCTATTAGTCGATCATGGAGAATAACACCAGAGGCTATCACGCGATATGCATACATCGCCAACTTTCGGGCCACACGACAAACAATGTGGATACAACCAAGGCAAGATCCAGATAAATAGTGGCTATAGATACACTAATGCATCACCGAGGGTGAAATTGACATGGTCATCAATGAATGGCTCGACTAATGGAGTATCCCAACCATTACTTGGGAAGTACCCGAACGAACAACGAAAGGAGAGGCAGAGCAGGCGAAAATGCAGCCTCCGGCAATCCAAGTGCCCAAGAAACTAAGAACGGGCCAAGGCAAGCCAACTCAGGCAGAAGAAGAATTAAACAAGAAAGAAACCCAAAAGCAGAAGAAAGAGACTACAAAGACGACCAACGGACAGTAGAAACAAGCTAAGGGATAGCAGGAGACTGCCCCAAATCCAAATACACAAGCATCAAGGGGAACTAAGAGACTAGTCATGCAAGAAGGAGGTGCACGCAAGAAATCAAAGGTACAATGAACATCACCAGACTATATGATCATAGAGGACGATGGGGAAATGATCGCCATAATGGTTCAGGATTGTCTAGCAGAGGACTTCGACCATGCAACACATCACAGGGACAAACTGCAAAAAGAGCTAGCTAAAATGGGTGAGTTCCTTAAGAAATTTGGGGAAGCACAGATAGCAAGCCGCAACAGAGGTATAGAGCCATCAGTACCACAGACAGAAGGAAGGGCACAAGAGGAAGATCGACAGACAGACAAGGGGATATTGAAGCCACACACAACATTCCATATCAACCCCAGATGTTGCGCATGGACGAAATTGTGTGGTAGAAACCCTTGAAAGACTTGAGAGAGATCCAACTTGTGTTGACAAGGATACCATCAGGGGCATTACATAGGCTACAAGTGAGCGTCAACCACGAGGTACAGTCTCACACGCGCAGACACTTAATCGAATTAAAGCAGGAAACAAAGGAAAAAGATGAATTGAAAGTAGGCTACGAGAAGGAAAAATCTAAGACCGAGGAGGAAAGGAAGTGCCTAAAAGGATTGGAGAAGAAAATGGCAAGAACTTATGAGAAGAATCCACAGGCCACGCAGAACGAGGAAGTTGAAACCACGAAAAATATTGATTGGATTGCGCAAGCAATTGATCAATATCAGAAAGCATATTGCTAATTTCTCTTCAATTGCAACTCCATTACATACAGTGACAAGCATCAAGCAAGTTTTCCAATGTGGAGGTAACAAACAAAACGCATTTGATGCATTGAAGGAGAATATTAGTTCATTTCTAGTTCTTGCAGTTCCAAATTTGAGATAACCATTTGAGATCCAAACAGATGCAAGAAATTATGCAATGGGAATAGTCTTGTTGCAACATGGTAAGCCCATTTGTTTTCATTCTGAAACTTTTAATGGTGTTGTGATAAACTATCCTACTTATGATAAGGAGTTGTATGCATTGGCGCAAAGTGTGAAAAAATGGAAACATTATTTGTTGGGAAAATAAACTATCATTCACACATATCATCTATCATTGCAATACTTACAATCACAAACAAAGGTACAACAAGTAAGACACTTGAGATGGATGGGTTTTCTACAACAATTCCACTTGTTTATAAGGTATTAAAAAGGCATTTATAACAAATTTGTTGATATGCTTTCTAGGCCTATTGTTAGTGCTTCAGTTATTCTTAAGCATAATTCTACCATGCATGATAGCTATGTTGAACATTATGCTTTAGATGATGATTTTAAAGAGGTTTATGCAACTTTGTGTCATTCTAACCAAGTTGAGGAATTGGATTACCATGTGCATGATAAGATTTTGTATCATCTTGGCAAGCTATGTATTTCACATGTTGAAAGAGTCAACATCATAAGGGAAGCTCATTCTTATCTTATTGCTGGCCACTTTGTTGTAGGGAAGACAATGGCTAATTTGCAAAGGTATTGTTATTGGCCTAAAATGATTGAAAGTGTTTCAATATATGTAAGAGGATGTTCTTTATGTGATACAAGAAAGCATAGAAATAGAAAGTTGGGTTTGTATACTCCATATCTGGTTCCTTCTCATCCTTGGGAAAACATTTCCATGGACTTTGTAGGAGGTCTACCTATGTCTAAAAAGAATCATGATTATCTTTATGCTCTGGTTGACCATTTCAGCAAAATATGTATTTTGATGCCTTGTAAGAAGTAGGTTACAACTGATAAAACGACACAAATGTTCTTTCATCATGTTTGGGTACATTTTGGGTTGCCAAAATCCATTATTTCAGATCGATATTCTCGGTTTATTGGGAACTTTTGGTCAGGTTTATGGGCACTCATGGACACCAAGTTGAAAAAGAGCACATATTTTCATCCACAAACCAATGGTCAAACATAAGTGGTTAATAGAATAGTAGTTCATATTCTTCATGGTTATTGCAGCAAGCATCCTAATCTTTGGGATGAGCACCTACACTACATTCAACATGCTTACAAACAGGCTAAGCACTCTTCGACTCAACCATCTCCATTTGAGGCATGTTTTGGTTATTTTCCAAAATCTCCTTTAGATTTTATCTTTGGGAAAGATATTGCTATTGATGGTCAACATGACATTAATAGAGCAAACAAGTTCATTGAACAAATTAAGTTGGTGCATTAAATGGTACAAGAACAGTTGGAAAAGAGCCAAGCCAAGTAAACGACAAGACATGACAAGCATCATGTTGATCATAGTTTCCAAGATGGAGATGAAGTTTGGATTTACATTAGCAAAGAAAGGCTTAAAGGAGAAGGTAAAAAACTGAAACCAATTAGATATGGAACTTTAAATATTCTTGAAAATATTTGTAACAATGCCTTCCATTTGGATTTGTCTCCTTATATGCAAATGCATGCAGTTGTCAATGTTGAGAATTTGAGATTGTATGAGCCTCCTTTGATTGATGATCAAGGAGAGCATGTTCAGATTCCTTCTATAGATGATTTATCGCCAGAATATATTTCAGAACTACATGAAGATACAATCCTTGATAGGAGGATGAGAACTTCAAAACGAGGGATTGTGGAATACCTTCAAGTTGGTCTTAAAGGCACAAATCCAAGAAAGGCCAAGTGGATTGAGGTTGGAAAGGTGAGGGAATTGTACCCTCATATTCATATTGAATGAAAGTAGTATTTTGGAGTTACAAAAGCTTCCCAATGGGAAGGAGTGATCCAGGGGATCAAAATATGCTCAAAAATCAAAGTGCTCAAAATTGCTTCAAAACGGATTCGTGCATAGACCTCATCCTCATGATGCCAATGCAACTTGAATGGGTTCAAATAGACGTCGTATGAGGGAGATATCATGTTATTCCCTCTTTACCAACCAAACAAAATTTTACTGGTTGTATAGTCCATACACTGTTGACGTGGCAAGTCCGTACTACTGACGTGGTAGGTCCATACTACTGACATGGTAGGGTTGTATTGCTGATGCGACAGGTGGTCGTACTGACACGTGGAAGGTGACTAGCATATGAGTTGTACCTATTAGGTGGTGACACATGGAATGTAGGTAGACTAATGTTATGGTGCCACATGGCCCAGACATGGGCTACCATGTGGCACCCCCTCCATTGCATAAACATTTGGTTGTGTCACGAGGGGTCGAACCCGCAAACTCTGGGCACATGTGGAAAGACTTGGAAAGGGTTGGGTTACCAGCCTACCCAAACAATGTTTCTTACCCCTAATGTTTAAACATTATATTTAAGTTTGCGCAAGGTTTCATATGGGTGCCAAAAGGGTCACGGCTAAACCCAAACCCTTGTATTTGACATACCATACAACCTTTCCACTTAACATTTTACGCAGAGTTCAACCGATCATCCAATGGTCATGCGACCATGCACTCCAACCACATTTCCATACCACACTCAACCATCAAATGCGCAGGGAAGTTGCAACAGGTCTCAGATTATGCACTGGCACATAGCCATATGGAAACCATCCGACCAACACCTCCGTCTAATAAGGTGTTGGCGCACTAACGGTGCGGCAGAATGATCAATTTTTTGAAATGCACATGTGTGTTGGGTTTAGGTACGGGAAACACCAAGAAGCCAGGTTCAGTGCACACATGTGCATTTTGGCGAGCAAAGACAACAAATAATTGGGAGAAACTTCTAGGGAGTGATTCCAACTCATTTTTTGGCCAAACCAAGTGAAGGAAGAGCCCAACTAGGGTTTTTGGATGTTCTGGAGCCATTGAATCCATCAATTTCTCATTCTGAGAATTGTAAAGAACTAATTTTGACACTTTGAGCATTAATGAAAATGATCCATTGGAAGATGGACCTGGAGATGTATCCCAAGAGAGGGGTGAACTCCTTTTTCATTTTATTGTGTTAATGTGTGTATATTGATGGTTGTTTATGATTGTTTATGCTACTCATGATTAAGTAAAAACTCATTAATTTTTATGTGTTAGTAACTTGAACCTATTACCCAAGCACATACAAATTTCACTTGCATTTTTAAAGAGACTCAAGCCTTTCATTTTCAAATCATCCCAGGAGATTATCTGAGTTTCCCAGTGTCCAAGACACCTTACAGAATGGGCACACTAGAGTTGAAAGAGTTGTAGATGTAGCTTGAATAATTGTTAAGGAAGGGGTGTATATGGATAAGTGTGTCACCTTGGGGTGTCTCGATTATTTTTGTGAAGAAGAAAGACATAACCTTAAGGCTATATATTGATTTCATATAGTTGAATAAGGTCACCATAAAGAACAAATATCCTTGGAAAAGATCGATGACTTATTTTATCAGCTAAAAGGTGGAAGAATGTTTTCCAAGATTGAATAGAGATTAGGTTATCATCAGGTAAAGATAAAGGAAGAAGATATCAACAAGACAACATTCAAGATAAGATATAGGAATTATGAATTCATGGTAGTACCAATTGGGATATCAAATGCACCAACAATTTTCATGTGTCTGATGAAGGGAGTGTTTAGGGAATACCAGGAAAATTTTGTGATTGTGTTCCTAGATGATATAATAATCTACTCAAATACAATGAAACAACATGAACGGAATTTAAGAATGGTGTTGCAATTTTTAAGAGATCATAAATTGTATGCTAACCTAAGTAAGTGCATATTTTATCAAAACAATATTCCCGACGTGAGGCATATAATTTTCACATAAGAAATGGTAGTTTATCCCGAGAATATAAAATCCATTAGAGGATGGAAAACACCAAAGAATGTGACAGAGGTAAGATCATCCATGGGTATTGCAGGTTATTACTGAAGATTCATGAAAAAATTCTCAAAGATTTCAATCCCAATCACTTCTTTTCAAAAAAAGGGAGCGAAATTTGAATGGACTTCCAACTATGAAGAGATCTTTCAACAACTGAAATAAATCTTGAAAAGTGTGCCAATATTGAAGATTGCAAATCCGAATGAATATTTTTTTGTGTGCATTGATGCATGCAAGGAAGGGCTTGGTGGAATCCTCACACAAAAGAATCATGTGGTATGCTACATGTCCCAAAAATGAAAAGAGAATGAGAGAAATTATTCTACCCATGACCTAGAATTATCATCCATTATTCATTAATTAAAATATGGAGAAATCACCTCATAGGGAGGAAATTTGATGTCTAGAGTGCCACAAGGTAAATACAGAGCATAGACATCCAGGAGGGATATTACAACCATTGACCATTATATAATGGAAGTGGGAAGTAGTCACAATTGATTTTATTGCTAAACTACCCAAAATAGTGAAGCAAAATGATTCCATCATGGTGGTGGTGGATAAATTGACTAAGGAAACACATTTTATTCCATTGAATACTACACACAAGGTAGGAAATATTGCATAAATCTACATGTGGGAAGTTCCCATGATACATGGAGTGCCTAAGGAAATAGTTTCAGCCATGGATCCAAAGTTCACATCTAGTTTTTGAAAATATTTGTTCAAAGGCTTTGGGATGACCTTAAATCTCAGTACAATAAATCACACAAATTTAGATGGGGAAATAGAAAGGAACACCATAATAATTGAGGACATGCTTAGAATGTATGTTATGGACCAACCATCAAAGTGAGAAGATTATATTCATTTAGTTGATTTTTCTTACAATAATGGGTATCATGCATCATTAAAAATGATTCCATGTGAATCATTGTAAGGTAGGAAGTGTAACACACCAGTGAGTTGGGACAATCCAGCTGACAGAGTTGTAATTGGACCATATTTTTCGAAGGAAATTGATGCAGACCCCCCTTCTCTCTTAAGGGGTTGCACGACCTCCCAGTCAAGGATATTCAATTTCTGAGCCAAATCGTCTCTCTGAAACCTTAATGGTCTCAATTGTGATTTAAAATAGGTCCTTTCAGCCTTTTGGTGCAAGTCTATGGCAAATGCAACCTCTTCCTTCATGCTGCTGAACTCTCGAGTTTCAGGCACTAGTTCCTCTTTCGTATGAGATCTCGGGCTGTGTCCTCACATAATCATGCGATTGCGGGGAGGCCTAGAGTGGTTTGAGACCACATCAATTTTCTCTCCGCAATTCACTAGCAGCTGCCACGTATCCCTCTGGAAATACCATGGTTTGATTGCGGCCCACTCCAAGATTTTTAAAACCTGAGCACCTTTTCTCCCTGCAATTAATCATGACTGTCGATCTTGTGATATCGAGTGTTGCCTCTTGATTGAATATTCAGATCTATCCTCTTTTTTATTTGGTCAACTATCAGTCAGTGACCCTTTCCCTCCTTTAACACTCACTCCTAGATCTCCATGATCTATTGACACGTGCGCTCTTTCCAAACCGATGGATACGATTGATTTCTCCCTTCAAGCTTCAGGAGTTTCAATTCTCAACTCTCTCTTCCTCCAAAGTACTTCCATCCGAAGTCGATGATCAGTCGATGCATGTTCATCATAGATTGATAGTTGTGGTTCACCTCGTTCTTCGGGCTTCAGGAGTTTCAACTCTCAATCTTTTCTTTCTCCCAGAATACTTTCACCCGAAGATGACAACCTGTCGACGCGTGTCCCTCATAGATCGACGATTGTGGTTCACTTTGGCTCTTTGGGATTCGATATTTTCAACTCTTAGTATTCCCTTTATTATGGAATGATTTCACTCAAAGACGATGATCTCTCGATGTGTGTCTCTCAAAGATCGACGACTGTGGTTCACTTCGTCTCTTTGAGCTTCGGGAGTTTCAACTCTCAGTATTTCCTTTCTTCCAGAGTGCCTTTTGCTGAAGACGATGATATGTAGATGTGTGTCCCTCATATATCGACGGTTGAGGCTCACTTCAGTCTTTTGGGCTTTGGGAGTTTCAATTCTCCGTCTTTGCTTTCTCCCTGTCTACAAACTTTTGAAGTTGTAGATCTTGCACCACCTATCCTTCTGGATGATGGATGGTCCCTAGCCTCTTCGGGACTTCAGAGAATCCTCGCTCTTGTGTGCACAAAAAGACTTAAATCTCGTGCACTTTTCCTAGATCTGACGATCCAGAATGATCTCACTCCCTCTTGAACGGATCTTAGTCGATGACTCATGAAAACTTCATAACTTTGTTTCCCTTGAATATTTCTCCCGCTATCTCTCTTGAGCTTTCTCTCTCTAACCCTTTCACTCCTTAGAGGATTACTTCGACACTTAGTCAAATTTCGGATTTGTGCACTCCTTGCNTGAATATTTCTCCCGCTATCTCTCTTGAGCTTTCTCTCTCTAACCCTTTGACTCCTTAGAGGATTACTTCGACACTTAGTCAAATTTCGGATTTGTGCACTCCTTGCAACAGACTCTTATGCAAGACTTACTTTCTTGTGAGCCACTGTGCGCGCCTTGCAACAATCCCTTTGCACTCCTTGCAAATGGAAATTTCACGCTATCTCTTCTGACCTTATGAATTTAAACAGACTTTGTCACTCCTTGCAACAGATTCTCACGCAAGACTTAAGTTCTTGTGGACGACTGTGCACACCTTGCAGCAATCACTTTGCACTCCTTGCAAAGGGAAAGTTTCACACTATCTCTTCTGAGCTTCTGAATCTAAACAAGTTCTATCAACGCACTCCTTGCAAACCGTATGCACACCATGCATGAACTCAACGAAGAGAACAACCAAAACGTATCTAAACACTTCATATTTTGATATAATCAACATCATAACTCATTCATTCAGGAAAACAAAATAACATGGAATTGTAAACAGTAGCAACACCATGGATTGGATCAATTTTCCTCTGTTATATTCATTTAAAAGTAAATGTCTACAGCTATGATAAAACAACAACTAAAAACTCAGAAACAACTAAATCAAAATAATATCCTACTAACTCGCAGCAAAATCATTCAAGCATACAACACCTCTATTTATCTCAGAGAGTCCTTAGGGTTCCCTCTGAGTACTCGTCTACTCGATAAAAATCTAAATTCTACTTAATTTTCGTTACACTAAAGTCTAGGAGTGAAACTCCCAGATCACTCGTGATCATTCGGCTCCCAAGCGTTTGATATTCTTCAGTTTTCGATCATTTCAAACATATTTGCAAGAAACGCCAGCGGTTAATATTCTCAAATGATTCAAAGGCACGCTAAGGCACTGAGTTTTATCTCCATGTGTGATTCCTGACGATGCTCCTACATCATACTCCCATGGAAAAAAATTCATGGACTCCTTTCCATGAGTTCCTACACCGAATTTCCATGCTTCTGGATATCAACTTCATTTTCCCAATTGGCATCTTCTATCGGGTGTCCCTTCCAATTGACCAAATATTCAAAATAGGTCTTCCTCCTGGTCTTCTTTCCAATCCTCTTATCAACGATCTTCTCCATCTGTGGTTTTTTTTCTAGAGGCATCTGCTTCTCCCACTGAATCTTCTCATGATCTTCTGATCTCTCTGTGTCATCTTCCATGTAAGGATACATGTCTGATATGTTGAATATGGGTGATATGCCCAAATCATCTGGCAACTAAATCTCATAATAATTTTCATCAAACTTCCTTAAGATCTTACATGGCTCTATCTTCTTCATCTTCAACTTGTTATATGTTCCCCTAGGGAACCTTTATTTCTTGAGGTGTGCCAAAACCTGATCTCCTACTTCAAATTGAATCTCTCTACGATGTTGATCAACTCTACGCTTGTACTCCTGGCTAGATTTCTACATCTTCTCTTTGATCTAGCTATGGAGATTCTATATTTCTGTAGCAAAATATTCTTCTCTGACGCTTCTGATCTCACTATGTTCCAAGTCTCTCAACTCATATACTCCTCGTGGCTTCATTCCATACAGTATTTGGAATGGGCTCTTTCGAGTGCTCATATTTGGTGATTCATTGTATGAAAATTATGCTTGTGGAAGAATATGATCCCACTGACTATGATGCTCAGTGACCAGACTCCTCAATAAGTTTCCCAAAATTTTGTTCACCACCTCAATCTGTCCATCTATTTGAGGGTGATAAGTTTAGTTGAAGGACAAATCTATCCCCAACCTCTTCCACAATGTTCTCCAAAAATTTCCAATGAAATTGGTATCTCTGTCCGAGACAATACTTTTGGGTAATCCATGAAATGAAATAATTCCCTTGAAAAATAAATTTGCAACATGTGTTGGATCACTAGTCTTTTGGCATGGGATGAAGTGTTCCATCTTTGAAAATCTATGCACCACCACAAATATGGAATCACATCATCTTTGTGTCCTTGGAAATCCCAACACAAAATCCATGCTTATTGCATCCCAAGGCCTCTCTGGTATTGGCTATGGTTGATACAATCCAGTGTTATCTCTTTTTCCTTTTGCATGTTGGAAAATTCTACATCTGTTTACAAACTTTATCACTTCTATCCTCATATCTAGCCAATAATATGAACTGCTCAACTGTGCAAATGTTTTATCATGGCCGAAATGTCCAGCCAATCCTCCACTATTCTTTTCCTTCAAAAGGTTATCCCTCATTGATAATTTTGGTATGCACAACTGATTTCCCTTGAACAACAATCCCTCTTGAATCATATACTATGTCCATTGGCTCCTATCTCTCAGCATAGGATTTTCACATGCTTCATATGATTCCTTGAAATCTGGATCATCACTGCACATTTCCTTAAGGTGTTCAAACCCTAAGGTCTTTACCTAAAACTCCTGCAGAATAAAACATCTCCTTCTTAATGCATCAACAACTTTGTTAACATTTCCATAAATATGTTTTATGACAAAAGTAAAATTATGGATAAACTCAATCCACTTTGCATGTCTTTGATTCAATTTTTCATGTCTAGTTACGAATTGTAAAGATTGGTTGTTGATGTACAAGATAAATTCCTTTGGAATGAGGTAGTGCCTCCATTTATTTAAGTCTTGAATTATGGAATAAAATTCTTTATCATATGTGGAGTACTTTCTCTTAGTCTCATTCAACTTCTCACTGAAATATGAAACTAGTTTATTATCTTGGCTCAAGACTGCTCCAATTGCAACTCCACTTTTCCAAAATTTGGTAAGAACATAATTGGTCATTCTGTTATCTTATCCTTCAGTATATTGAAGCTCCTCTCGGACTCCTTTGTCCATTTAAAATACTTGTGCCTCTTCTTCACTGTATCCATCATAGGTGCACAAATTCCACTGAAATTTCTAATGAACTTCCTATAGAAACTTGCTAATCCATGGAATCTTCTCACTTCAAACATACTCATTGGTGATGGCCATTCTTTGATTGCTTTCATCTTATATAGATCCATCTTCAATTCATTTGAAGAGATCACAAAACCAAAGTAAATTAGTATTGTCTTCATAAAAGAGGACTTCTTCAAATTTATCAACAGATTCTCCTGTTGTAGTCTCCTCATCACTAATGCCAGATGTCTCAAATGCTCCTCTTTAGTCTTGCTAAAGACCAATATATCATCCATATATGCAAACACAAACTTGTCGATGAAATATTTCAGTATTTCATTCATCAACCTCATAAAAGTACTTGGGGCATTTGCTAAGTCGAATGGCATAACAAGCCACTCAGACAACCCTTCATTTGTCTTAAAGGCTATTTTCCACTCATCACCTTCTCTCATCCTTATCTGGTGATATCCACTTTTCAAATCTATCTTAGAAAATAAATTTTCTCCACTTAAACAATCCATTAAGTCATCCATTCTTGGCAAAGGAAATCTATACCTGATGGTGATCTTGTTAATTGCTCTCGAGTCTGTACACATTCTCCATTCTCCATCCTTATTTCGAATCAAAATAGTTGGTACTGCACATGGAGTCAGCTTTTCTCTCACCAAACCCTTGTCTAACAATTCCTGGACTTGGTTCTTTACCTCCTAATTCTCTTGAGGTATCAATCTGTATTCTTCTTTGTTTGGTAGACTTTCTCCTGGTATCAAATCAATATGATGGTTGATACTTTTGATGGGTGGAAATGAGTTAGGAAACTCATCCACTACTATGTCAGCAAAATTATCCAACAAATCCTAAACTTCTTCAGGAAAATCATCCATCGAATTACTTGTAAGGATAACTCTGGGTTTCCTCACCACAACAAACTGCATCTCTTGTCCCTTATTGACTTCACTCAGGAGTTCCTTCCCACTCATGAGAAGTATGCTTGTGCTAGCTTCTTCCTTTACTTTTTTTCTCCTATATTGGCAACAACATGTGTGTCCTACCATTCTTCTCCAAGGTGTAAGTATTTTTTCTCCCATCATGAATGACATTTCTATCAAACTGCCATGGTCTTCCCATCATAAGACGACATACATCCATGTGGATTACATCACACAAAATTTCATCTCTATATCCTCCTATTTTAAATTTAATGAGGCATTGTTTAGTGATCATTACCTAGTGTCCTTTATGCAACCATGAGAATTTATATGGCCTTGGATGTGCAGTTTTCTCCAGCTCCAATTTCTCCACCATCTTTGTGGATAATAATTTATTAGTGCTCCCACTGTCAATTATCACCTTGCATACTATGTGTTTATCCTTACAAGATGTCCTAAATAGATTGTTCCTCTGTATTGGATTTTCAATTTCTAGCTCTGGTTTTAAGAAAACCTTCCTCAACATCAGGGATTTTCCATCCTCTGCACCTTCTTCTTCAACATTCCTTTTCTATGCTTCTGAAATGTGAGCTTCACCTCCTCCTTCTTTATTTTTCTCGAGACATTCCCAACACATGTGTTATGTCTTTCCACAGGCATAACACCTTACTTCTCCTCCTCTTCCTCTAGAAGAACTTCTTCCACCACCTTGTATTCCTCGGGAACTTCCTCCTCTTTCTGAGTGACTGTGTGGTTTCGCAGTATCTCCTTTGGATTTATATGTCTTATCGTGGGGAGATCATTTTCCTTTTCTTGGGCTTCTACCTCTATTTCATTGAATTTGTTTCTTGGAAAACTTCTCCTCTTCCTTCAGAGAAATATGATAAGCATCCTCTATTTTCCTTATTGACATCATGTTGATCGCATCCTACATTTCATACCTCAAGACATTTATATATCTGGAAACCTTTTATTCATATTTCTCTCTTTGTTCAGTCTTGATATTCATCTTGTAGAACTCCTACGTGTATTATTTCACTTTCATACCCTTCTGCCTCAGGTTCTACAACTTCCTGAACAAATTTATCTCATAATATTTGGGCATGAATTTAGCCTTCAACTTGGCTACCATTCTTCCCAAATTCTTTATCTTTTGATTTCCTTTGCTTCTCCTCTCAACCTGCAGTTCATCCCACCAGAGTGTTGCATGTCCTTTTAGCCAAGTGACAACATGTCTAACCTTTTTCTCCTCATCGACATATTCATAGTCGAAATATATTTCCATGTATCTTATCCAATCCAACAATTCTTCAACATCCAAGTTGCCTTCATACATTGGGATGTCTACCTTGGCTCTAGCTCCGAATTTAAAAACCTCTCTCAACAAGCGTTACTCGAAAACATTTTCCTCTATAGCTTCTTCGAATTCTACTTCTTCACTCTCTACATCATTGATGTCCCCAACATCAGGTGCCCTCCTCTACGCTACCTCCATCGCATCTAATCTTGCACTAAGCTCTCTCATTTCTCTTTCTACAGTGCGATTGGCTAAAGGTGGCTCCACACGTATCCTTGGTGGCATTGTGCTGACTATATCACACACACAAAGTACAACTTCAATCTCTCTTTTTCTACCCGAAACAATTCCAGGCTCTGATACCACTTAATGCAGACCCCCCTTTTCTCCTAAGGGGTTGCGTGAACTCCTGGTCAAGGATCTTCAATTTTCAAGACAAATAGGCTCTCTGAAAACTTAATGGTCTCACTTATGATTTAACACAGGTCCTTTCAAAATTCTGGTGCAAGTTCTATGGCACCCGCAACCTCTTCCTTCGTGCTGCTAAACTCTCAAGTTTCAGGCGCTAGCTCCTCTCCCGTTATCCCTCTCCCGTATGTGACCTCGGGATATGTCCTCATGTAATCACACGATTGTGGGACAGCCTAGAGTGGTTTGATACCACACCTCTTTTCTCCTCGCAATTCACTAGCATCTGCCATGTATCCCTCTGGAAATACCATGGTTTAGATTGCGTCCCACTCCAAGATTTTTAAAACCCAAGTATCTTCTGTCCCTGGAATTAAGCACGACCGTCGATCTTGTGATCTTGGGCATTTCCTCTTGATCGATGGCTGAGATCTGTCCTCTTTTTTTCCTTGGTCAACTATCAGTCAATGACCCTCTCCCTCCTTTCGCATGCAATCTCATATCTCCACGATCTATCGATGTGTGTCCTCTATCCAAACTGACAAATATGATTGATTTCTCCCTTCGGGCTTTGAGAGTTTCAATTCTCAACTCTCGCTTCCTCCACAATACTTCCACCCAAATTCGACGATCGATCGACGTGTTTCCATCACATATTGACGACTTTGGTTCACTTCGCTCTTTGGGCTTCAGGAGTTTCAACTCTCATTCTTTTCTTTCTCCCAAAATACTTTCACCCGAAGACGACGAGTTGTTTATGTGTGTCCCTCATAAATCAATGGCTATGGTTCACTTCAGCTCTTCAGGATTAGGGAGTTTCAAATCTCTGTCTTCACTTTCTTCCAGAAATATTTCACCCAAAGATGACGATCTGTCGACGCGTGCCTCTCACGGATCAATGACTGTGGTTCACTTTAGCTCTTCGGGATTCAGGATTTTCAACTCTCAGTCTTCACTTTCTTCCAGAGTTCCTTTACTCGAAGATGACAATCTTTCGATGCATTTCCCTCACAGATCAACGATTGAGGTTCACTTCGGTCCTTCGAGCTTCAGGGTTTTCAATTCTCAATCTTCGCTTTCTCCATGTCTACAAACTTCCAAAGTTGTAGATCTTGCACCACCTGTCCCTATGGATGATGGAAGGTCCCTAGCCTATTCGGGAATTTAGAGAATCCTCGCTTTTGTGTGCACACAGAGACCTAAATCTTGTTCACTTTTCCCATATCTGACGATCCAGAATGATCTCTCTCCCTCTTGAAAGGATCTTAGTCAATGTCTCGTGAAAACTTTAGAACTTCGTTTACCTTGAATATTTATCCCGCTATCTCTCTTAAGATTTCTCTCTCGAACCTTTTAACTCCTTATAGGATTACTTTGACACTTATTCAAATTTCATATCTGTGCACTCCTTGCAACAGAATCTTACGCAAGACTTAGATTCTTGCGAGCGACTGTGCATTCCTTGCAGCAGTCCTTTTGTACTCCTTGCAAATGGAAATTTCACACTATCTTTTCTGAGCTTATGAATCGAGAAATGCTCTGTCACTCCTTGCAACATATTCTCACGCAATACTTAAGTTCTTGCGAATGACTGTGCACACCTTGCAACAGTCACTTTGCACTCCTTGCAAAGGTTAAGTTTCACGCTATCTATTCTGATCTTCTGAATCGAAACAGATTCTATCAACGCACTCCTTACGGACTGCATGCACACCTTGCATGAACTCAACGAAGAGAACAACCAAAACTTATCTAAAAACTTCACAGTTTCATATACTCAACAACATAACTCATTCATTCATGAAAACAAAATAACAGGGAATTGGAAATAGTAGCAACAATATGCATTGGATCAATTTTCCTCTATTATATTCATTTAAAAGTAAATGGCTACAACTACGATAAAAAAACAACTAAAATCTCAGCAACAGCTAAATCACAGAAATATCCTACTAACTTGCAACAGCCTCATTCGGGCATACAACACCTTTATTTATCTCAGAGAGTCCTTAGGGTTCCCTCCGACTACTCGTCTACTGGAGAAAAAACTAACTGCTACTTAATTTTCATTAAATTAAAGTCTAGGAATGAAAATCCCAGATCACTCATGATCATTCAGCTCCCAAGCATTTGATCTTCTTTAGTTTTCGATCATTTCAAAAATATTTGCAGGAAACTCTAGCGATTAAGATTCTGAAATGATTCAAAGGCACTCTAAGGCGTCGATTTGTCTCTCCACATGTGCTTTATGACGATGTTGTTGCATTAGAAATGGAAGAGAAAATGAAAAACATCAAGCATAATTTAATGGATACCCAGGATAGGAAGAAAAATTATGCAGATGAGAATAGATTTTTTAGATATTTTAAAGTGGGCGAGCATGCATTTTTAAAAGTGAAGGTGAAGAGAAGTTCGATAAGATTAGGAATCTTCCCAAAGCTGGAAGAAGGATATTTTGGACCTTTTGAAATATTAGAAAGATAGGGCTAGTAGCATACATTATAGAATTTCCCTCATCCATGAGAGTGCATAATGTATTTCATGTGTCATTATTAAATAAATACGTGTCTAACCCTAACCACATAATTTACTGGACAATGATCTAGGTGGAACTCGAAGGGGATTTCTAGGTGGAACCAATATGCATCCTGGACTGGAAAGTCAAAGTACTCAGGAACAAATCCATAGGTTTGGTAAAGGTTCAATGGACCCACTACGGTATTGAATATGCTACATGGGAGAACGAAGAAAACATGTAGGAAGAATTCCCACAATGTTTTCAAAATTTTTGAAGAAAACATAATATAAGAATGCAAAATTCCATTTTGAGCAGCTAGAGCTCCAGAACCACATCTCAGAGTCCTATCCAACCTGCACTAGGGGGACTAATAAAATAATGGTACATATTGATGGAATGAAATCATTGAAGTGGGTACATTCCTTGGGTCAGTGGGTTGAGAGGAATATGATATTTTGGTTGGAACTATTGTTGAAGTTGTAAAATTGCATAATTTTTATTTTTTAGAGTTGTGATGTAGATTTTTATATGTATGTATATCGACGTAGTGTGAACCAAGGATGATGCACAATTGTATAGGAGGGGGAATGCAATTTCTCCACTATAATCCCTAGTTTAATTAATGCATAATGTAGATATAAAATGTGGCTACAACCAAATAATGTATATGTGAAATGTATTTATGAATTTTAATAATAAAATGTGATGCCAGTTGCTAAGGGGATATGGATAGAGATGGAGGATGAATTAATACAAAAGAGAGGGGAGGGTCTAAGAGAATGACTAATAGGATTCCAAGGGGGAATTACCCATGGCTATTAATTCAACTATTTATATTACCCTATTCTGACTCCTAGTTACTTTCGTTATCTAGTGATTCCTTGTTGTAAATCAAATTAGCAACATAAAAAATAGAATACACCACTGGAATAATCAAATCAAATAAATTTAGTGGAAGCAATACTGGAAACCAAAAATATCATCCACAATACACAAATATATTATTCCCATAAATATTATAATTCAAATAACTTCAAAGCTCACAAGGGCTCCCATACCTGGGAAAATGGCCCATAAATAAATACATAAAGCTGTGAACAATACTTGCAAACTCTAGCAATCTCCTACATTGTTGTATGAACTTGTACTTTCATGAATCCTGAGATGTACATGGATTTCCTTAAGAAAACTCGTGTATATGCATCTGTCTCCACTAAGAACCGCGTACATGCACTAAACTATTGTACGAAACTTTGTACAACGTGACCCTGCTACTATAGCTTCAATCAACTGAAATTGCAACTATTTCTATTCTATCTTCTCCCTGACCTGGTCTCTAGATGTAAGTTCTTCTCCACCTATCCAAGATGTCCTTAATTCACAATCCTTCATGATCCAATCCTCTCTTTATCAAATTGTATCTTATCCTTCACCCTAGCCTTGATTTTATAAGATTGAATTATGCCCTGACCCTAATATCCAAAGTGATTGATGGTTGAGATTACTTATCCCCTCACTTGAGATTAATGGCTATTATGTAATTCAATCATTCTAATTAAAGGATTTATTATAATAAAACTCAACTCTCTAATAAAATAACTTTACTTTAATAATTCCCTTAATTAATAGTAAAGTCTTAAGGTATAAGGACTAGTATGAATTCTACACATATAGACACCTAGACTTGTGTGGAAGTACATGTTTGATTCCACAAACATCAACACTCCCTCTTAGTGAGGAAGGTATTATGCACCACTCCAAGTTTGTCTCTGAAGAACAAAAACTTCCCTTTAACCAAGGGTTTGGTCAAAATATCTAGAACCTTCTCATCTATGGAAATATATCGAAGCTTCACTTCTCCCTTTTGGATCCTATCTTGAATGAAGTGATATATGATCTCAATATGCTTGGACTTGTCATGGAATATTGGATTCTCTGAGAGTTTGATTCATGTCTGACTATTAGAGTATATCACCATTGTCAATCTTGGAATACCACACCTTTGGAGCTTGTTTGATTTCGTACAAGGATTTATTAATCCTACACACATGATACTCCCTCCCATGTACCTCAAATACCTAAATTTTCTCTATATATATTTCTTCCTCAATAATCCTATTAAGGAAAGTGATCTTCACATCCATTTGATGAATCCTCCACCTCATAATTGAAGCAATATAAATAATATCTTTACTAGAAGCATGCTTGGTGACTGGAGAAAAAGTATAATCGTATTCCACTCCCTCTTTTCGGGATAACCCTCTCACCATGAACCTCTCCTTCAACTTCTCTATGCTACCATATACAACATGCTTGATATTGTAGAGCCACCTGAAATTAAAAACTAACTCCCGCTTTGGTCTCGAGACTATGTCCCAAACATCATTCCTCATAATAGAGGTGTACTCCTCTACCATGGAATCCCACCAAACTTGATAATATGATACTTCCTAAAAAATGGAAGGATCAACATCAATTATGTTATTCATAAGTTCCATATAGTTCAAAAAATTTCTCAGAGGCCTACACTCCTTGACTACACTACTAGGAGCCTCACTTGGGTCTCCTGATAGAATTGGAAGGTGATAACTCCTCCTCCCCACCTGAATTTTGACTCACTGTTGATTGTTGCTCATCCTTCAAAGCCTGTTTCTCCTCATCATTTGTCACCGTTGATGAATCTTGAGATCTTCTAGATACCCATTTCTCCTCAAACATAACATATATGCTCACAAATTTATTCCTCTACATTGGAATGAAGATCTTGTAATACTTTGAGGTCGTGTTGTAACCTAAAAATATACCCTTCAGTATTGAATGTTGCAACTTCATCCTCTTCTTCACAGGAACATGGATGTAGAATGGACAACCAAAGATCCTCAAATTTCCTATCTCTAGCTTCATTCCTGATATTTTCTCCTCTGGAGTATTGTCCCCCAATATCTTGTGAGGAATCATGTTCTTTACATACACTATTGTGTTACATGCCACTACTCAAAGAAACATACAAAACTATTGGTCATGTATCATAGCCCTGGAAGAACTGATGGAGGACCAATTCTTTCTCTCTACAACCCCATTTTGTTGAGGGTTGTATGAGACTATCGAATCCCTCTTCATGCCTTTCTCCTTGCATAAATTCTTGAATTCATTGGAGGTGTACTCTCCCCCATTATCCTACCTCAATACCTTGATCTTCTTTCATGTCTGGTTTTCCACCTGATATTTAAACTCCTAAAACTAATTGAAGACCTCATCCTTGGTCTTCATAAAGAAGATCCAAATTTTATTGAAAAAGTCATCAATGAACATCACATAGTATGATGCTCCTAGCACTGATTCTACTGACATCGACCCACTCACATTTGAACATATAAGATCCAATATCCCCTTATACCTACTCTCATTACTTGGAAAATAAGCCTTGACATTCTTTCAAAGTGCACACCCTCTACGCATTCCCCTCTGCTCAATATTGAACTCTAGAATACCTGTAACAATCCTCCCCAAAATTGGAAATTCCCTATAGTGTAGGTGTCCCAACCTCCTATGTCATAGCTCACATAGGTTATCATTGTGATGTACCAAACCCTGAATAGTATTTCCCTAGAACCTTTGTAAAGTTCCCTCTCTAACCCCAACAACCATTGTTTTGTCCAAGCTATATTTATCTTGATGAATGAGTACTTTCTCTCTCTGAAAAGTAATGGAAAAACCATTTTCCTCTATAGCTGAGATTGAGAGAAAATTATTCTTTAATCCTAGTATGTATAGCATGTTTGAGGAATCAAACAAGCCTCATGACTCAAGATTGAACAAAATTGTTCCCTCTCCCTTCACTGCATACTTGGCATCATCACCAAGATCCACATAAACTTCTGAGTCCATATCCGTCATACTACTAAATATTTCTCATTCTGCTAAAGGAAAGAAACTAGGGATAAATCCTTCTAAAACTTTGTTGCAAACTCATCTAGTTGTGTCTCTACTGATGTCATTGTCTGCGTATTTTCATTTCCTTTCTTCTTCTCTAGACAATAAGATGCATAATGTCCATTCTTATGACATGAGAAGAACTTTAATTTACTCAAGTCCTTCTTCTTCCCTTGTTGTTAGGTTCCTCCATCATTGTTACCCTGAAACTATGTCCTTTTCCCTTTCTTGTCTTACTGACAAGGGCCAAAATCTCATCACTACTTCTCTTTTGGTTTCTTTTGGACTCCTTCTAAGTCTCTTCCTGGATGTAATCATCCCAAATCCTCTACCATTCTAGGAGATTTTTCCAAGTGTAGAATCCCTTGACAAATGGTTCCCAAGAGTTGGGAAGACCATTCAATGCCACATTAATGAGCTCTATGTCATCCAATTTCTCCCCATATGGTTGCAAGATGATCATGTACCAAAGTGATCCTCGATAGGTAGATAATAACATTGTCAGATATAGACATATGCATATATTTGAGTTTATTTCTTAATACCATATTCCTATTCATGTTAATGATATGGAATATTCCTACCAAGGCATCAAACATCTCATTGGTCATATTCTTCTTGAATAGGAGAGAAATTGCATGATCCTTCACCAAATCTAAGATGACCCTCTCAAATTTGATCTCCTTATTCTTGTGAAATGCCAAAGCTTCCAAATCTATTGGTGGAACAACTAATTTGTCCACTAACTCCCATAGGTCATACTCATTGAACGCCAAAGTAACTCTTGCTTCCAAAGATAGCAAGTTGGATACTCCATCCAATATATCTTCAGCTTTTAGACTTACTGATTTCATCCCTTAGACTTGTTAAACTACCATGGAAATAACCTTCGACTGAAACTTCCCCTGTACTGACCTATATGACCCCCCTGTACACACTTTTCACCATTGAAACCCATTTATGTATGTGAATTTAATTACTAAAACCCACGTATACACAAGTGTCTCCAAAGAAACCTGCATATGTATGTGCTTGTTCCTTATGAAACCCGTGTACAACTCTGTATGAATACAAAAACCTAGTTCTTCATCGGTACGATTGTTTCCATGAAATCCGTCCTTCGATTTCTGCCTATTGGTTTATCGATATGCTAATATCTCACATAGATCTGATAGATCTTCTATAACTTGGTATGGATCTGAGATATGTCTTCCTCTCAAAGACACTTCTCTGATACCATGTTTATATTACCCTATTCTGGATACTAGGTACTTTGTTATCTAGTGATACCTTGTTGTAAATCAAATTAGCAACACACAAAATAGAATACACTACTGGAATAATAAAATAAAATACATCTAGCATAAGCAATACTGGAAACCAAAAATCTCATCCAAAATACACAAATATATTCTTACCATCAACTAAGCTTATCATTAAGATAAATTCAAATCTCACAAGGGCTCTCGTACCTAGGAAAATTGCTCATGGAGAAATACATAAAACTATGAACAATACCTACGAACCTTAGCTATATCCTATGTTGTTGTATGAAATTGTACTTTCACACTTCGTGAGATGTACGAACTTCGTATGAAATGAACCTGTTGTTGTGGCTTGAATCAACTAAAATCCACTTGTGACTATTTATGTTTTTTCTTCTCCCTGACCAAATCTCTAGATGGAAGTTCTTCACCATCTATCCAAGGTCTCCTTGAATCACAGTCCTTCATGATCCAATCCTCTTTGTATCAAATCATGTCTTATCCTTCACCCTAGCCTTGCTTTTATAATAATGAGTTATGACCTAAACCTTATCTCCAAAGTGATTAGCGATTGAGATTACTTCTCACCTCACTTCAGATCGATGGCTATTGTTTAATTCACTAATGTTAATTAAAGAATTTATTTAAATAAAACTCAACTCTCTAATAAAATAAATTTACTTTAATAATTCCATTAATTAAAGTAAAGTCTCAAGGTAAAAGGATTAGGACAACTTCTAAATGTCTAGACACTTAGACCTGTGCATAAATACCTGTATAATCCTACAAACATCAACATCAACCCACTTCCTAAAATAAATATTGATATA
>SNQJ01S0038687.1:52282-66032 GCA_010110895.2 Picea sitchensis
CCATGCTACAATAGAAAAGAGATATACAACATGTCATGCACACAAAATAACCAGCAGACAGGTGCATTATAAATACACATATCAGAGATAATTAAATGCACATCGATATATACATTATATAGAAAATACATGACATAGAGCACTTATCTTTTCAAGAAAACATTCACCAATTGGCTGCAGACCAAGGACGTTCCTCCCAACCATAGAAACTGTTGTTAATTTACTCTCAACAATATATCATCCTTGAGTTAGGGCTATGAATCCTTAAGGATGGGTCCTAGGCCAAATCTGAAACACATAACAGTTGGCTAACTAGCTCTCAGGTTTCGCAACCAAACAACAAATCCAAATTTACATCTCTCTTTCTCCCCAGTCTGCAAAACCCAAAGAAATGAACACCTTTCTCTGCCATGCATTACCTCAAGCTATTCCATTTCTCTCCAATGCTACTAGTAAGGAAATATCCCTGCTGGAAGATCCAAAGATTCTCAGATGTGGAAAATGCTTTCCGAGCTGCCATCAATATCATGCACACAAGAGTCCATTCCCTCTTGGAATGATCCATAATCTATTACAAACATATAGTAACGACTCTCCTCCTACAACCATTTGTTTCCATGCTCAGATCAAGAGGACATGAATTAGAAAGAATGAGGCTCCAAAAAAATGAAAGAGTGAAAAGGGTGTAACTGTGAATGAATAAGAACAAGTGAACCAAGAACAACGAGAGAGTGAGTGAAGAAGAATAACCCCCCAAAACAATCCACAAGGGATGTTTATATAATTACATGAAAATCAATAAACACATGGCCCCCCCCAAGAAGCTCATGTAACCCCTTTTCTCCATAAAATCAGTTATGGGTAAATAAAAATATAATAAAAAGAGTTATCCCCTTAAGATCCCTCTCTCGTGGATTCATAGCCCCCTATCTCTTTTTTCCTTGTCCGTCTTGCAGCCAGCAGTGTATTTTATTAATGTATATGAAATATTACATTTCCTAGGCACTATGTCCCCTTTTCAACTATACCAACTCACCAGCCTAAGTCACAATTACACAATACATTCTAGTTCATATGGGTTAAAAACAAGGTGTTACATCCCCCTCCACTTATTTTGGCACTGTCCTCATTTCACAACACCATTCCAATGTTATTAACATTACAAATACAGGCTCTTTGACCTTAATCCACATAGGAAATCCAACCAACTCTTATATACATAGGCACTCTGGCCTAAAATTAAGCATGTATACATAGGCACTCTGACCCAAAACATGTATAATGATCTTCATAATTTATATTTCTGGCAATAGTTCCAACCAACAAGATATCCTTCCCTCTCGACCCTACACAAACCAAAGAAATGAACCCCTTTCTCTGCCATGCAGACCCTCAAGTTGTTCCACTTCTCTCCAGGGATCCAGTGCACTCGGCCAAGAAGTTTCAGAGTTGCGGCTTCAAGAACTCTAGCTGCAACAAGTCCACTGGACTGTATTCATTCCATGCCTTCATCATTGAGCTTGTTTTCCTTCTGGTGTTATTTTTTGTGATATTTCAACTTCAATAGATAACATCTCATCTGTATTATAAAATATAGTCATCATGAGATATTTTTATAACAATTTCAATCATAAATGTCAAATATGTTTTATACAGGAAACAAAGTTTCCAAACATGAGCTTCCAACTCATAATCTGTTTGGCTCTTGCAGCTGTAGGAATCAATATTTATTATGGATTATAGCAATGGCATACCCAATACCATTATTCCATCAATTTTCTCAACTGTCAATCATCCAAACCAATTGTTAGCATAATCATGTAACAATTTGTAACTATTAACTTCTCAATTTTTTTTTACATAGGAAAATAAAATTTCTAGGCATGAATTTTATGCTCATAATGTTTGGCTCTACAACTATAGATTTCAATATTCCTTATAGTCTTACATCCCTTCCATATCCAAGACCATTCTACCTGCAATTCCCTCAATTTACACTTAGCAAAACATTTGTCAGTGTATCATGTACAATATATATATATATATATATTCCTCGAAACATTTACAAAAATTCACAAATTGATCTTAGAATTGTTTACAATAAAAATTCAATCACTTCCATTAATCCAACTATTAACTAGAATGAACCCATCATTCTTTACACATGTATTATCAACAAATATTTTCTTTTTATCCTTCAATATTTCTATCACTTTGTTCTCCTGACAGATATTTTCCATAATTTACCATTATGTACTACTTTAACCTGCAACTTTCTTGTTGCGGAATCTAACAACTCCTTAAGTGTTTCAACTTCATGAGTTATAAATACTCACATCATTTCAGTTGTAATCATAATCATTTCTATTTTATATAATATATACATGCATTCACCAAAATGAATTCAATAATTCTTGTAATACCACTTGTAACAATTTTAATAGTTCCAACAAATGATCTCAGAATTGTAACAACAACAATCCAATCACCTTCAACTAGTACTCATATTAAATATCATGCAACTATCCATCATTATATATTTTCAGCACCACAGGCTTCTCATAATGAAACAATTAATTACTAAATAAAATAACAATCGATGTACCAATACTGATGGCCACATTTACACAATGCATCCCTTCATTGACTACATAATAACCACATAACTATGTCATGCATTCACCAAGGTGAGTTGGAAGGTCTGGCCAACGCCTCAACAAATCATCCAAAAACATCCCACTGCTTTCCTGACTATTTGGATGCTTTCATTTTCAACCCAAACACAACACCCATAATATAATTCTTAAGTTCTCTTCATTGTCGGCAAAGAGGTTGCCGTCCAAACATAAAATATACAGTAGATACCATTGAGCACTCACATAGTTCTATAGCCCTTCCATATCCAGCGATCTCATGGTCTCACACATGACTAGCTCTAAGGATGTTCATTGTTATAAAAGGAGTAAGTCTCCTAAATTAACTCGATTATGATCCCATAACCAATCATAACACATTGTACAACTGACAATCTATCTAAATGCATTCTAGCATCTACATACTCTAGGTCTTTGGCCATTGCATATCAATTTAAATCTTGAAAAATTAACTGAGGGAATTTCTTACCTCATTTCCCTTCAACCTTATAAGAAATAAAGGCATACATGGGTTGTTGTTATCAACCTACTTAATGCTACCCGCTCAACTGGAATTTGTAGAAGCTCACAAACTTCCTCCTTCATCATTTTGATCACCATTCCTACAACCCTTATGGGTCTTCACATAGATGGAAATCATAATAAACATCAACATCCACATCTTTAACCATGTTATATCATTTTTTTTTAATACATAATCCATCATTAGTCATACTCAATTTCCATAACATCATTATTTCATACGAACAGACTATTCTAAGTTCACAAGCATGTTATATGAATATCCAAGCATGTGCATATGCACCATTACGCATCCATATGCACCAAGCATTCATTGTTAGCATGCCTACTAATGTATATGCATTTTAACTTCAATGCATGCCTCTTGCACTCTAGTGGATTTATTTTTTTATTCACTTATTTATTTATTTTGAAGCTAGTTGTCCTTGAATTCCTTCAAATCCTTACTAACTTGTGTGCTCTCACTCTGCTCATATGCACTATTGTTTCATCACCTGAACACTTTCTAGCCAAGTTCCACTTGGCCATTCTGAAATCCAACCAACGTGTTATATTTTGAGTAGCATGTTCTAGGCAGTCATATCCAAAATTTACCTTTATGAAACATTCCAACACATTGAAATGAAGTAGCTTAGGACATTCCATCACTTTACTACCACAACATTCTTAAATCAAACAATGTTACTCCTAGTTGTCCATTAGATTACTTCATTAAAAATTCCCTGTGAAACCAAACATTTCACACTTAATATCATTCCCAATGGGATTCTATTTTCCTTCAGTGGCACTTTTCAAGTGAAAGAGAATTCATTTTTCTATCTCCAATTTATCTGCATTGGCATCCTTCTTCCATGGTGAACTCTGGTATCAGAAGTGGATTTATTTCAATGAGTAATTTTAGACAAGTATCTAAGTCATATCTAACAAATCCTTACCTTGAACTCTTATGCTTGACACATAGATATTATTCACACACAACCTCTTAAGTTCTTTGTTCTCTTTCACCTCAACCTTTGCAACTATTTACACATCTCTACCTTCAAGGCTATGGATATTTATTTTTTCTTTCTATGCCCATTAATAAAAATATTCACCTACTAGGTTCATGTCCTATGTGAGGATTTGTTGATGGGCATTTATGACACACCGTCAACTGGAAGGGAATAATTCGGTCCGAGGTCATCTAAATAACCCAATTCGTTTGGAATAACTACCCTTGGTGGGTTTAACGGCTTTGTTAGCCGATAAAGAGATCTAATCTAAACTACCAAAATAAATAACTAACTATGCATTAACAAATATCTACTATATACATTAACTATTCTCACTTTTATATACAACATATACAAACAAACAGGTACAAGATTTATGAGAAACCTTGTAAACTAAGGTTGTACAATAGAACCGAATCTTAGAAAAAATTAAATAGATCTAGAACATACTACTAATCTAATTTTAACCTTGAAACTAAAAAAAATAAAATTGAATGTAAATAATAATGTTTTAACTTAAATAAACAAAGTATTTAAGCTTAAATGTTAATTTACATTCACACAAACAAATAGAAAAGCATTAACCTATGACTGGCCAATATTTAAAGAGAACTTTTGGTTGTGCATTCTTGTATAACGTTTCTCCAACAACCTATCTATTAAGATAAATCTATAGCAGAAGGTTGTGTAATTCTAAGATTGTGACAGTGTCAGGATGAAAATCACTTTGACTGACAATTTAAATCTTATTTAAAATGCAGAAAGAACAACTTTCAAATCATGATTCTTAGTGAAGATATAATAGACTAATCGACAATAAGAAAAATCACAATTGAATAATTACATCTTTACAAATCTAAATTACATGAATAAAATCAATATAATACAAGATTTGTATCAAAAGAATACAATCACCAAGACCAAGATAATTGGAATAATAGACTGTTAAAGATTGACCAAATTAATACATAAATGATAGCAGTTAATCATGTATTGATAAAACAGACTCAAGCTAATTTAAATCAATGAATAATCAATTACTCAAAGAATATGAACCATAATCAAAAGATATTAGAATGAAAACAAACCCCTTTTACTCACAGGACAAAAGCCATTAAGCAATCTGGAATTTCATATTCTTCTTCAAAAATACTGGTCCATTCTCCCAAAAAGTCCAACCATCTGTTACTCCTTTTGAAAAGAAAAAGTTTACAAAATAAATAATATACAAAAGAAAGGATAAAAATCCTCCTCTGAATTTATTCAATCTCTTTGTGGCTCTAAAATTTCTCATATATTTATGCAATGAATGAACAGTTTGGGTGTCACTAATAATTTCTGCCACCTGAAATTTTCCTCTGAAAGAAACCACAATATCTCTCAAATCGCGCCTTTGTTTGGGAAAAATATCACTGGTAAGATAAATGGTCTTGTTTTACAGATGGGTGTTCAGTCGTTTCTTGAGATTCCTCATGGTTTGGCTACAATCAGTCCCACAAAATCATCTATATGTTCTTGAACGCATTTCCAAATCTTATCTGTTGTTGCTCATAAATTATTTGCATCAATCCAATGTTATTTTTGGATAAATTATCTTGAACTTATTTAGAAAAGAAAATCAAGCCATGATCATATCCCTACCAAATATCCGATAATAGAAACCTGTGAAACAAAAATAAACCAATTTAATAACCTAAATATAAAAATTGTGAATACAACAAAATCTAGAATAATAAAATTAAAATGAATTTAAACTAAACGATAACTATAAGTTGTAAACAAATATTGATTATATTTTCCTTTCAAATATGATCTTAAAATTCTATAAGCTTTGAGTTGACGGAGAGGAGAAAAATATTAATTTTTGGTTTCCACAAAATCAAACAAATAATAGATAATTTATTTTTATTTTTTTTGAAATGAGATGCAAAATGACAAAAGAGTTTAATTAATTAAACCTACCAAATGATTTTTTGAAAATCAGAAACCAACCAAGATATTATTTGATGAAGTATTGAATCCATTATTCAGAATAGTCAAACTTGCTAATGAGCAAAAGACGAAAACATAATCATAATTTAAACGAAAGTAAACAATTGATAAAAAATAATGTTTTCAGTTAAATTAAGATTTCTATGCTCATCTCTCCTTCATTCAAATTTGATCAAATGTGAACAAATGTCATAGAAAACATGTGTCGCAATAATATTTCTTCCTGTAAAATCATTGTTATTAATCCATGTCTTCAACCAGGCCATTCTCATAGAAGATAAATTCAATAAGGAAGAGGTAATAACAAACTGCCAAATTATGAAGCTCTTCCATCAACACCAAAACTCTGTAGAAAGAAAAACGAAATGGCATTTGAATTTCATGAAATTCAAACCAAACAAAAAAAAAGAATATAAACTCAAACCAACCTTGACGCAAAACAAACCAATACCAAACTAGTCAAGTAAAAGGGAAACAAAAGAAGAATCCAAGTAAAATTTAGAGGGACTCTAGATTTTGATTAAAGGAAAAGAAGGGGGTTGTTGTGGGCAGTCAACAAATGGCGACTAACTGGGCGAAGCAGTTATCTCTGCATTGATTCATAACAGATCATTATGAGGAATTATAGTAAGAGGTACCAAGCTGTCATATCTTCAATCTTCCTTAAGAAAATCCCTTGTTTGGTCTATATAGTATTGATATTATCTTTGCAGACATATATAGATTGATGTTATCATAGTTCATGAATTGAGGCGAAATATCTTGTAAAGAATTAAAATCTGAACTATTTTTTCACCAATGGGTCATGAAAGTTTTAAGAAAAGGACTTCAATACCACAGGCAGGGCCGCTACTTCCATTATACGTTCATAGCCTCGACAGGGTTTCATTTTAACCTATCTAATTGCCTTGATCCCATCTAATAGTTTAAGCACATGTGATGGATCATTCCTGGAATTATTAAGTTTTATTCTTATAGAATTTTGGTGACTAACTGAAAGTCACTGCTCTGGCTTGGTGACCAGTTAGTAAGCAATGCCATCCACATAAATCCATGGAGGTGAGGAAGTCGGCTCGTGATGAGACCTCTTGTCCTTCAATTTAGAAGACTAAAAGCCACTAACATGGTTTGGTGACCAGAAATGGTAATGTCACTTCTGTAAAATTCTTATGGTCATGATGAATCGACTCGTGATGAGACCTTCCAACTCTCAATTAGAAACTTTATGATTCATTATTTCAAACTCACAGGTGATCCAATCATAAAATTTGATTTTATTCTCTGAATAAAAGATTATGTAGGAGATGGGGAAGCAAAAATAGATTATCCCTTAAGGAATAGGATGGTGTAAAAAGTCTTATAATATCCATGATAACCATAGACCACTCCAAATTTCAGAGAAAGTTCCTTACAAGAATGTTTAAGGGAAAGAAGAATGGTAACAATCGAAAAAATTGTCTAATAGAGTTGAGATAAATCTTATTTCAAGACCAGGAAATTTCATGTGATATCCACATTCCATTCAGTCAAATTCACCTTTGGATCCACCTGAAAGATGCCTTCTCTTGAGGAATTCATCAAATCCCTGACACAAGAGTAAACCAAGCTCATCAACATGGGAAAATCAAAGGCCCAAAGGCGCATGCACTTACTGTGCAAGATAGCAATCATCAATATCATAAATCTAAAGATAAAGACAAAAGGAAATCTTATGCAAATCCAAAGAAGGAAGGGTACTCAAAACCATTCACCGATGCCTCCGAATCCAAAGGTGGAAAGGGAAGAAAAGGGGAGAAATTCACATACTTCCATAAAGGATTCCATCCAGAATATGCATGCATGCAGAAAAAAATAGATCTAATAACTCAAATACTTCAACAAATAACCTTGGAGATTGCATCCCAGATGGTTCCAAGAAGAAGAAGCCAAAATATCAGAATCCCAAGAAAGAAAATTTCAACCATGCCTTGATTGCCATCAACTCCTCTCTCGATGCTTAGATCGTAGATTCAGGAGCATCACATCACATGGATTCCACAAAAGTAGTCTATTATTCATTGCATTCATGCAAAGGTCCTCATATTTTGATGGGGTACAACTTTCTAGTCGAGGTCACTGGCAAAGGAAGGATTGAACTCACCAACAGAAGATTTGACAATGTGTTGCGCGTTCCTAAACTTTCTGTCAATCTTCTCTCCATGTATCATGTGACGAATTTCGACACCGGAAATAAATTCATATTCACACCCAATACAATGGACATCTATGACATGCAAACCAATTCCAGGTTTTCTACTGGTGAGGTAAATCATCAATCTAGATTGTATACATTTTCTGAATTTATTGAACCAAATTTTTCTTTATTGCTTACCCATGCTGATGAAAGTAGTAGGATATGGAATGAAAGTTTCAGGAATTTGAATTTCATAGATATGCAACAACTTAGAAAGAAAAAATTGGTTGATGTTCTACCAGACATACATTTCTCCAAACACTCTCAAGAGAAATTTGATAAAGGAAAACACTCTCAAGAGAAATTCGACAAAGGAAAGACTCAGAGAGATTCCTCTCCTTTAGATCTGATCCATAGTGACATCATGGGTCCTTTTTCGCATCCATCAATCAGAAAAGCGAGGTTTGTTCTCATTTTTGTTGATGATTTCTCACGTTTCACATGGATTTACTTTCTCAGGAAAAAATATGAGGTCTTTCAACACCTCAAAGATTTCAAAGCGCTTGTTGAGACACAATCCAGAAAGAAAATCAAAATCCTTCGAACTGATAACAGGGGAGAGTATGTCAATCATGAGATTCAAAATATTTTTCATGAGGTAGGGATTCAGTTGCAGCACATAGTTCCCTATACTCTACAACAAAACAAAGTTGTTGAGTGGAAAAATAGATCTCTAAAAGAGATGGCATCTTGCATGTTATATGAAAAGTCCCTACCACAGAGACTATGGGCTGAAGCACTTAATTGTGAAACCTACATCCAAAAAATATCTCCCCATAGATCTGTCAAGGATAAGACCCCCTACGAGGCTTGGAGCAGCCTCAAACCGGAAGTGACCCACTTTCGCATTTTTGATTCACGTGCACGGGCCTGAATTTCCTATGAAAAGAGGAAGGCACTTGATCCACATAGCACAGAGTGTATATTTGTTGGATACCCTGATGATGTGAAGGGATGCAGACTTATTGATCTTTCCTCGGACTGGTTCATCATTGAGCGAAGTGTCTAATTCGAGGAAAGTGTCTCGCATGTACCTCAACAACCGCATGCAGATACCTTCATTCTTCTACATGTCTGAGATTATGAGCATGCACATGCCGAATCTTATTCATATGAGAGTTATGATTCAAAGGATTCAAATGATCCAGATACAGATTCAGTACAGTCAGATGCAGATTTAGTGCATCCAGATGCAGATGCAGAGCCAGAGAAGAGGCCCAAGTGGGCCCAGACTACTCTTCAGGATGAAATGTATCTTGTTGGTGATCCAGCCAATACTAGGAGGAGTCGATCTAATTTTGAGGAGCCTCCTATTGCACTCACTACCACTAAACCATTTCCATCCAAGCATATTTTCTTAGTTCATTATTCAGATCCACAATATTATGGCAAGGTTGCTGGAAATCCATTTTGGGAATCTGCCATGCAGGAGGAGTAAAACTCCCTCTTCGAGAACCATACTTGGGAGCTGGTTCCCCTTCCTTATGGAAGGAAAATTGTTACGTGCATATGGGTCTACAGGACCAAGAGCACAGCAGATGAACATATTAGCAAATACAAAGCCAGGCTTGTTTCCAAAGGCGTTGAGCAAGTGCATGACATTGACTATGATGAGACCTTCGCTCTAGTAGTGAATATGAATTCCATATGTTTGGCACTTTCCATTGAGGCAACCAAGGGATGGGAAGTCCATCGGATGGACGTGAAGAATGAATTTATTCACGACGATCTCTCTGAGGAAATATATATGGAGCAGCCCCAGGGATTTATGTCAGATTCATCTTTGGTCTGTCGACTGAAGAAGTCTCTTTATGGCCTCAAGAAGGCTCTGAGGGAATGGTATTCCAAGATGGAATCCTACCTATTTTCACAGAACTTTGTATGTTGTAAATTAGACCCGAATGTCTACATGCTCAGGACGGTTGATTCACTTCTACTCTTATTTTTGTACATTTATGAATTGTTGATCACTGGTTTCTTGACTTCGGCGATTTTTGCAGTCAAGAGGATTCTACATGACGGGTTTTTGATGACAGACATGGGTCCTCTACACTTCTTCCTTGGACTCGATTTCAGTCAATATGCATCATGCATCAAACTATCTCAAGCCAAGTATGGACGAGATCTCCTTGAAAGATTTCACATGACAGACTGCAATTATGCTCTGACTCCTTTCCTATTAGAATTCAAACTTGAGGATGGTGAGGAGACTGTTGGACAACTGAGAGGGGGGGTGAATCAGTTGTTACCGTGCTTAAACAATTATGATTCTTTTAAATTCTTTACAAGGCACTCAATGATAATCACAATAATGCAGGGAAATAAGCAATGGCACATTTAGCATCAGTCACATATATGAGATACACAGAGACAAATATTTCCTGAGGAAACCCATAAAGGGTAAAAACCTCTTCTTCTTTATATGATAAGTATTATTTACATTCTTTACATTATCATACATATGAGCACCAACTCATAATGAGGCTGCAACCTCTATTTTTCAAGTTGCTACTTGCTAAGAGCACCAACTCTCTGTTTTCTCTAGCACCAACTAGAAGGAAGCACCAACTCCTTGGTTTCTCTAGCACCAACTAGAAGGAAGCACCAACTCCCAATCATACAGGTACCAACCTGTAAAGTAGAGAACAACAGTTCTCCCTTGCACCACCCTACCACCCTGGTTTCTCTGGATCCAACCAGATGGAAGCTACAATTCCCTGTGTTCAAGCACCCACTTGAACCTTTGAGGACACCAGTCCTCCCTACCACCCTGATTTATGAATATCTGTTACTGAAACTTATTACAGTGATATAATGTTCAACAATGTCTTACCAGTCTCATCCCTGTTCTGCAAGATTTTGCTACTCTGTCTGCCTCACTGTCTTCCTGCACACATCCATTGCACTTTTTGTTCTTCTTCCTTTTCTTCTCTGTGTACCATTCCCATTCAATGCACCTCTTCTCTTTTGTTCATTTCAACTGCTTCACTCAACCTCCTTCTACACACATGAATCCCTCACAACAACAACAACCCCGATCTCTTCTTTGTTCCACATTCTTATAGTCCCTGTTCATCTTGTGCATGCTCTGTATGCAATGCTTCCGCATGCTCTGCATGTCGAGTGCTCTGCCTGTTCCTCATTGCAACTCTTCAGCTTCTCTGTTTGTTAAGCACATGTGTCCATCATCACTGGGTGTCATGCTAAAATTTCTTCACCTCACCAGCAGTCGATATTCTTCATCTTATCTGTTACAATCAAGCTCAACCTCTCTATTGTAGTTACCAGCTCCAACGCTCTTCCAGCTATCAATCACCTCCACGAACAATGTTTGCTTCTACTGACAGATTATTTGAGACTCTTCACCTCCTCTGTCAATCACATGGAAGTCTCTTCGGGTCCTCTGGCAGAAATCATTAGTAGTTTCTGGAAGTTACACTATGGCGTGCAACAGTGGCCCTCCGATATTATTCAATTTCATCTGCACCATTGGATTAACTTCACAAAATCTTGCATTCATTTCGCCATTTCGCTCTTCAGCATTTCGGGATCACCGTGGTGAATATTTTAGTACTCTCCATTTCCCGACCCCCGAAACTCCGAAAAGAAGCTTATCTTCACTAACTCTTTCCCCCATCTTTCGTCGATGTGACTAACGGCTATGACCTCGGGCTGAGCCTAATCGTGTTTCGCATTTCAACATTTCGGCAATCATGTTGTGAGGTTTCTCGACTTTCCAAGTCGCGGTCCCCGAAACTCCGAAATGGAGCTTAACTCTTAGAACTCTTCTCTACAGCTCTTCAATCGATGTGACCATTGGCTGTGACCACATCCTTATTCGAAACTGCATTTCACAATTTCGCGTTTCGGCATTTCGGCATTCCTGTTGTGAATGTTTTCGACACTTCAACTCCTGGTGTCCGGGACACCGATATGTAGTCTGTGATATTTCGCGACTTCAGGTTTCGTGATTTCGGGACTCCTGTGATGAAGAGTCATGACTCTTGACTTCTCAATCTCCCGGTATCCGATACTCCGATATGGAGTCGGATGAATGGTCCACGATCTCCTCGATCCAACGGCTTAGATCATTTCTCCATTTCACATTTCACTATTTCGGGACTGTTGTTGATGAAGGGTCTCGACTCTTGACTCCTCCATCTCCCGGTATCCGAAACTCCAGTTGATGTGCCTATTTTAGGTTTTTCGGCGTTTCTCTTTTCGGCACTTCGGGACTCCTGATGATGAGATTCCTTGACATCTCCATCGCATGGTATCCGAAATCCTGGTATCCAATACTCCGAGTGATGCGCCTGTTTCGAGTTTTCAGGGTTTCGCATTTCGTGATTCTGGGACTCCTGGTGATGAGAGTCCTTGACATCTCCATCTCCCGGTATCCGAAATCCCGGTATGGAGTCTTTGACATTTCGCGTTTTCTCATTTTGTGACTTCGGTTTTCGGGGTTTCTCATTTCGCGATTCCAGGACTCCTGATGATGAGAGTCCTTGACATCTCCATCTCCTGGTATCCGAAATCCCAGTATGGAGTCTTTGACATTTCGCGTTTTCTCATTTCGCGACTTCGGGTTTTCGGGGTTTCGCATTTTGCGATTCTAGGACTCCTGATGATGAAGAGTCTCGACTCTTCCAACTCCCGAAATCCGAAAATTTCCTCCTGGTTTCAGGATTTCATAACCCCGCTTCACCTTGCTCATTAGTTGCTTCCTTGACTCCTCCAATGCCCGGTATCCGAAACTCCGAAAATGGAGTTTACGCTTCTGATATTTTCATGTAGTTATCCCTGCAGTGCTGATCTTCCTTTCCTACCTGTTTGCCATCAAATAAACGAGCACACTCTGATCTTGCCATCAATGACAATCTCACCTACCTGAAAACTTTCCAACAATCTCCCCCTTTGGCATTGATGGCAACCCTGAGTGTCTTCACTAATCCGTTTGGACCTCCAACTGTAGAATCCAGCTCGAACCACTCCTTTTCTCCCCCTTTGACATCAATGTCAAAGAAAACATGCTCCCCCTAAGTTGTTGCAGTAATATTTAGGAGGCATCAGATATTCAAACAATACAAAACTCCCCCTAACAAGATGGACTCTCTTAGGTGTGAGACGGAATGACACCCAGCTTCTGTCGGAGATATTCAAAAGGTGTCTTAGCTAGGGGTTTAGTAAAGATGTCTGCAATTTGTTATGTGGTTGGAATGTACTGGACCTGAACAACCTGATTGGTGACCTGCTCTCTCAGAAAATGGTATTTTATGGGAATATGCTTGGTCTTGGAGTGGAATACAGGATTCTTAGACACACTGATGGCACTAGTGTTATCACAATGAATTGGGATC
>SNQJ01S0038687.1:66042-78637 GCA_010110895.2 Picea sitchensis
TTCCTTTTCCATTAATTAAGCTCACCATCCCTTTACCCTTTATTTTCCCTGGAGCATCATTTCCAAAGGTTACTTTTCCTGATTTGCTTTCACTTAGAGATAGAAACTTTCCTTTGTCTCCCATTATATGTTTGGAGCATCCACTTTCTATATACCAAGGGATCGTTTTTCTTTGAGCGGACAATTCTAATCCACACTTGACACTTTCTTTCTTCTTCCAAAACTTGACATTTTCAGCAGGGGATTTCAAATCTGGTTCATAGTTCCTTAACCGACAGTCGATATATTTATGTCCAAAGTTATGACAGATGTAGAGTTCAATCTCATTATTCAATAGGTCAAACTTATTGTTGCAGCGTTGTCTACTCATTGACTGTTGATTATTTCTTGACCTCCTTAGTTGCATGTCCCTAAACTTAATTTGGCAATTTGCAGTGTGTGAAGGTTTGTTACTTGGTTGTATCATTCTTTTTTGTGGGAAGTATTTATTCCTTCGAAATCTTAGTTGCTCATGTCTAAGTCTTAAGGAACAATTTACAGTTTTGTGACCAAAATTAGAACAGTAGAAACAATAACCATAGAAAAATTCTTTGTACCTGGAAAGTGGTTGTCTTCTTTGAGCAAATCGATTTCTTCCATGTTGATGACGTCTTTCAGCAGGGAGCGCATTATTTCTTTGTTCTACAGATTCAGTCCTGGCACCTTTTTCTTTACTCGTCCTGGGTAGCTAATTGTTTTCCTTTATTTCTACAGGTTTGTTGTTGTTATTGGTTGTACATTTGACATACTTGATGGGTTCTTCGTTTCTTGGCTTACCACTACTTGATCCTTTTTCATAACCCAAACCAATTTTAAGATTTGGATTCCTTTGCTGATTCAGAATAGTGGATAATCCTTCTAAGGCTTTGATACTTGACAGATTCTGATTATACAAGGCTTGAAACTTCTTCATTTCTTTCCTAGTTTTCACTACTTCTTGTTCTAATGCTTCACATCTTGCCTTCTTTTCTGATAGTTGTTGTTTCAGAATATCTTCAATTTTCTTTGCCTCCTCTAATTCCACTTTTAGCAGGACAAGGTATTCATCAGGTCCTTTACTGTCTTTCTCGAACTGTATCAACAATTGTCTTTTCTTTCTGTTCTTAATTCTTAGTCTGTCAATCTCTTCGAGTGCATTGATCAGTTCTCCTTCCATGTCAACCACAACTTCTTATTCATTAACATCACTTCCCATGTTGCTATTATCATAATCCTCTTTGGCCATAAATATGAAGTCATTTAATTTATCTTCAATAGAGGAGTCATTGTCTTCATCATCTGAAGGATCATCATCATTGTTTATGCAAAGACTTTTCTTCTTAAAGTTATTTTCTTTAAAGAAATTTATGTGGTTGTGCTTCTCCTCATCATCACATGTCTGATCCTTTCTTTTGTGGGGACATTTGTTTGAAAAATGACCTATCCTACCACAGTTGAAACATTTGAAAGGAAGTTTAACTTTGTATTTTCCTGATCCCTTCCTCAGTCTCCTAACAAATTTTGCTTCAATTTCATCGGGCTCAGAATCCTCATTCTTGTTTGCTTTAAATGATGCTTCTCTAGAGGTAGGTTTGTCGTTCACTATTCTCATTTCATATGCAGTCAATGTTCCTAGAATTTGATCAAACTCTAAGGTTTTTAGATCATTAAGTTCTTCTATAGAAGAGACCTTCGGGTTGAACCTATCTGGGAGAGATCTCAAGATTTTATGAACTAAAGAAGATTCCTCAATTTTTTCACCAAGTGATTTCATTGGATTTACCATTTATTCTACTCTCAGAAAGTATTTACCAACAATTTCATCTTCCTTCATATTCATCTGTTCAAACTGTATTCTGTAGGTTTGAAGCTTGGCGTCCTTTACCTTCTCATTACCCTCATAACTGCTAATGAGTTTGTCCCACATTTCTTTGGCAGTTCCTAAGTGAATAACTTTTACGAATTCTGCTTTTGCAAGCCCACTCAAGACAACATTCATAGCCTTAGCGTTGAAGCTAAATTCTAGCTTATCATCCTTATTAGCTAGTACAACTGGCTTTACATAACCAGTATCTACCACATCCCAGACATCTGCTCCTAAATCCATTATGTAGGTTCTCATTCTAACTTTCTAGAAGGAAAAGTTTGTTCCATTGAACAGAGGGGCCTTATTGGTTGAATTTCCTTCATGGATTGACATGTTTAAGCTCTAGGATCTACCCTAAGATAACAGGGGCCANCTGCTCCTAAATCCATTATGTAGGTTCTCATTCTAACTTTCTAGAAGGAAAAGTTTGTTCCATTGAACAGAGGGGCCTTATTGGTTGAATTTCCTTCATGGATTGACATGTTTAAGCTCTAGGATCTACCCTTAGACAAAAGGGGCCAGCTATGATACCAATTCATTGGGCAACTGAGAGGGGGGGTGAATCAGTTGTTACCGTGCTTAAACAATTATGCTTCTTTTAAATTATTTACAAGGAACTCAATGATAATCACAATAATGCAAGGAAATAAGCAATGGCACATTCAGCATCAGTCACATATATGAGATACACAGAGACAGATATTTCTCGAGGAAACCCATAAAGGATAAAAACCTCTTCTTCTTTATATGATAAGTATTATTTACATTCTTTACATTATCATACATATTAGAACCAACTCATAATGAGCTTGCAACCTCTGTTTTGCAAGCCGTTATTTGTTGAGAGCACCAACTCTCTGTTTTCTCTAGCACCAACTAGAAGGAAGCACCAACTCCCTAGTTTCTCTAGCACCAACTAGAACGAAGCACCAACTCCCAATCATACAGGTACCAACCTATAAAGTAGAGAACAACAGTTCTCCCTTGCACCACCCTACCACCCTGGTTTCTATGGCTCTAACCAGATGGAAGCTACAACTCCCTGTGTTCAAGCACCCACTTGAACATATGAGGACACCAGTCCTCCCTAGCACCTCCGTACCACCCTAATTTATGAATATATGTTACTGAAACTTATTACAGTGATATAATGTTCAACAATGGCTTACCAGTCTCATCACTGTTCTGCAAGATTTCGCTGCTCTGTCTGCCTCACTATCTTCCTGCACACATCCATTGCACTTTTTGTTCTTCTTCCTTTTCTTCTCTGTGCGCCATTCCCATTCAATGCACCTCTTCTCTTTTGTTCATTTCAGCTGCTGCACTCAACCTCCTTCTACACACATGAATCCCTCACAACATCAACAACCCCGATCTCTTCTTTGTTCCACATTCTTATAGTCCCTATTCATCTTGTGCATGCTTTGTATGCAATTCTTTTGCATGTTCTGCATGTTCATCATTGCAACTCTTCAGCTTCTCTGTTTGTTAAGAACATGTGTCCATCATCACTGGGTGTCATGCTGAAATTTCTTCGCCTCACCAGCAGTCAAGATTCTTCATCTTCTCTGTTACAGTCGAGCTCAACCTCTTTGTTGCAGTTACCGTCTCCAATGCTTTTCTAGCTGTCAATCGCCTCCACAAACATTCTTTTCTTCTACTGGCAGATTCCTTGAGACTCTTCACCTCCTTTGTCAGTCACACAGAAGTCTCTTTTGGTCCTCTAGCAGAAATCATTAGTGGTTTCTGGCAGTTACATTGTGACGTGCAATAGTAGCCCTCCGATATTATTCAATTTCATCTGCACTGTTGGATTAACTTCACAAAATCTTGCAGTCATTTCGCTCTTCGACATTTCAGGATCACCGTGGTGAAGATTTTAGTACTCTCCATTTCCCGACCCCCGAAACTCCGAAGAGGAGCTTGTCTTCACTAACTCCTTCCCCCATCTTCCGCCAACATGACCAACGACTGTGACCTCGGGCTGAGCCTAATAGTGTTTCACATTTCGTCATTTCGGCAATCATGTTGTGAGGTTTCTCGACTTTCCAAGTTGCAGTCCTCGAAACTTCGAAATGGAGCTTAACTCTTCGAACTCTTCTCTATAGCTCTTCGATCTATGTGACCACATCCTTATTCGAAACTGCATTTTGTAATCTCGTGTTTCGACATTTCGGCATTCCTGGTGTGAAGTGTTTCGACACTTCAACTCCCGGTGTCCGAGACTCCGATAAGTAGTCTGTGATATTTCGTGACTTCGGGTTTCGCGATTTCGGGACTCCTGTGATGAAGAGTCCTAACTCTTGACTTCTCAATCTCCTGGTATCCAAAATCCTGGTATCCGATACTCTGATATGGAGTCGGATCAACGGTCCACGATATCCTCGATCCAACGGCTTAGATCATTTCGCCATTTTTCATTTCGCTATTTCGGGACTCCCTTTGATGAAGGGTCTCGAATCTTGACTCCTCCACCTCTCGGTATCCGAAACTCCGGTTGATGTGCTTGTTTTGGGTTTTTCGGTGTTTCTCTTTTCGGCACTTCGGGACTCCTGATGATGAGAGTCCTTGACATCTCCATCGCCCGGTATCTGAAATCCTGGTATCCAATACTCCGAGCGATGCGTCTGTTTTGGGTTTTCGGGGTTTCACATTTCGCGATTCCGGGACTCCTGGTGATGAGAGTCCTTGACATCTCCATCTCTCGATATCCGAAATATCAGTATGGAGTATTTGACATTTTGCGACTTTGGGTTTTTAGGGTTTCTCATTTCGCGATTCCGAGACTCCTGATGATGAGAGTCCTTGACATCTCCATCTCCCGGTATCTGAAATCCCGGTATGGAGTCTTTGACATTTCGTGACTTCGGGATTTCGGGGTTTCGCATTTCGCGATTCCAGGACTCCTGATGATTAAGAGTCTCGACTCTTCCAACTCCCAAAATCCAAAACTGTCTTCCTGGTTTCAGGATTTCATAACCCCTCTTCACCTTGCTCGTTAGTTGCTTCCTTGACTCCTCCAATGCCCGGTATCCGAAACTTCGAAAATGGAGTTTACCCTTCCGATATTTCCATGCAGTTATCCCTGCGCTGCTGATCTTCCTTGCCTGCCTGTTTTCCATCAAATAAATGAGCACACTCTGATCTTTCCATCAATAACAATCTCACCTGCCTAAAAACTTGCCAACAGAGACTCCACTAGTTGACAAAACATTGTACATAAATCCAGTGGGGAGCTTGTTTTATCTCACACACTCCATACCATACCTCTCCTATGCAGTTGGCGCAATTTCCAGGTTCATGCAAGAGCTGCATGAGCTACATTGGAAGGCTGCAAATCGTATCCTTCGATTCATACAGGGAACCATTACCTTTTGGATTCATTATGAAGTAGACTCTACATTAGATCTCATTGGGTTCACTGATTCTGATTGGGCTAGCGATAGTACTGATCGCAAGTACACATCCGGTTACTCATTCAGTCTTGTTTCTGAGCCTATTTGTTGGTCAAGCAAGAAGAAGGTTTATATTTCTCTATCTTTAGCCGAGGCAGATTACAAAGGCGTAGTTAACATAATCATTCAGGCTATGTGGCTACAACATTTTCTCACTGATTTGGGCATTCAGTTTCATTGGTCGATCGTCATCTGGTGTGACAACTAGAGAACTCTGAAGTTCTACAGAGATCCATTTCAGAGGGATCGTATGAAGCACATTGATATCCACATGCACTACATCCAAGACTTAGTACACGAGGGGATCATCGACTTACAATTATGTCCTTTAGTAGAACAAATGACAGACATCTTCACCAATACCTTCACTGAGCAGAAGGTCCATTCTCTATGAATTCGTCTTGTAGTGAAGGACACAGTTTCCTACAACTATAGTTCATTTTTTTACATACATTGTACCTTGAGGGGGGGGGTTTCCCATGAGGTTTTTCTTCTTTCTGTACTTTATTTCAGTGTATATTTTGTATTTGGGTACCTAACATGGCCTTGTTGTCGGGACCCATTCTTTAATTTCACCATAATGATGTTCATGGGGTGTGTTGGAGTTACTTCACACACACCTAGGATTTATTTTTCCTAAGGTTTTTCCTTGTTTATTATTCATTATCCAGTCTCCTAAATTTTAGGGATAATATTCCTCTAGGAGAATATTCTCTTCAGTTTGATCAGTTGAGTGGAGTCTAGATGCTACATTGGGATTATCACTATGCAACATTGGGATCATCACCAACTAATGTGCATTGTCCTTGGGATTATCACTGGATTAGCACATTACTCATGATTCCCTGATCTCCTCCTCACTTTACTTTGTTTCAGTCAATTAAATGAAGATTGATAGACTAGTTAACTCAGACAAGGTCGAAGTTCACTCCCATAACTGCCTGAGAGACTAGACTAGGTGGTAGTTTACTCTCGTAACTGTTGGTGTGTGTCTAGATCACTCTAGAACACCACTATGGCACATTAGTTACTCATGTATCCTATATCTATTGTAAATTATTCACTCTTTGAGTGTAGAATACGGTTAATGAGAATTTTTCCATTCTTTCTCTCTTGCTTCTTCTTTCTCATTTTATCTCTACAAATGTATGTGGTATTTTCTAGTTAGAACTATTCTGTGCAGGTTCAACACATTTTACAAATACTACAATTGTAACAAAATTAAATTGGGGTTAAAATAATATAAATCCGCGAACAAATAAAATATAAATTCCAAATTCCAATTAACTTACAGAGATCAGCCCGCAGGGGTGTAGACCGATTGGCAAGTGCCGTGTAAATGGAAGGAACTATGTAAAATGAGGTCTCAAGGTCGATTCTCACCCCGATTTACTTGGAGGGCGTGCTTGCGGGCTGTGCGTTTCTCCCTAGGGGTTATAAGGGCGTGGTTATGGGTCGTATGCTTTCTCCCTAGGGGGTTAGGCGCTCTAAGCAGATCTCAATTCTCGGGTATCACGCTTTAGTAATGAGCACCGGCCAAGCTACCTGGCCCTAGTATAAAAAAAAAAAAAAAAAAAAAACTTACAGAGATCAAGGTGTTCCAAAAATTTCAATATTACCCTATTCTCCCAAGATCATGCGATAAAAAAAGGGGGTTTTCATTTAGTTCTCAGAGTGGCCAACGGAGTTTCTAAACTCCAAAGTTGTAGTTTAATTACAGTGACTAACAGACTTCTCAACTCCGAGTTTGTAATGGTTTACAATAAAACATGAATTTGTATATATGATTCTTCTAATTGAAATTTTACTATGATTTCAAGTGCAATCCCAAAATTGTGGATCTACAAAGCATTTTTAAAATGATTCTACGATTTTTCTAGTTAGGATTACATTATATTTGTAATATCTATATGAAATTCATTTGTGGATTAACAAAATACGCAATTCCATCACAGATGATTTTAGGGGCTAAATTTCGCAAATGGGCTAATTTTCCATGGTTTTTCCCAAAAAAAGATTCACCAATTTCCATTTTTTCTAAAAATGATTCGCCCAAATTCCATAGTATAAAATTATTTTACCTTAAAAATCGCCAAATTGTTATAGAAATTATATAAAATCCTTAGAAATTTTAATATTTTTACAAAACTATCGCCAAACATTTTACATTTTGCATATTAAGGACTACTAATATTAGCCCATGTTTCTACCTTTTAATAGAAATTTCCATCCTTAAAATCATCCCTGAATTCCATAACAATACTAAATTCTTGAATTAGTAGTTGAAACTCCAGAACCCAACTTTAAATTTGCTAGATGCGTTTAATTTCTGCAGCACACACAACTCAATAAAAAATGTTCAACGAATCTACATGACCATACATAGATTTACTTCTCGGATGGAAAATAAATTCACAATTTCATACAAAATTTGAGCTGGTGGAAAACGCATAAAACATATACAATGAACCTACGATTTCTATGTTCAAAAAGCAAGACTTCGACGGCTACAATACAATTCTCAATTTTTTTATTTTCATATAACTTGAATGCTCATACAATTTATACAATTCAAGAGTTGCAATCACATTGTAAACGTTCAAAAGCGATTTAGTATTCCTACTTTTCTAAATGATCATGTAGAGATTATACAATCTCTAATTTACAAAATTACAATTGCTACAATAAAATTTCAGAACTAAAAATATTGGATCTGATGGTGATGAAGAATTGAGGTAGTCCTTCAACGGATTGCTATCTTTTCTCCCTCTTGCACTATCTTCTTCTCCCGCTTGATAATCAACCAACTTCACTGGTACCTCCCAGCCAATGCTAGGGGTACTCTTCTTCCCCCTTAGCCCCCCGAGCCGCAAAGGGGCCACACATAAAAAAAACCCAACAAAATAACTCTCAAGCGTTCCTTGCAAGGAAGAGCTCTGACTCTTTCTCAAGCTTGATATCCAAAATCTCACAAGTAAAACATAGTCAACCAAACTTTTGGTAGCATAACATTACCAAGAATAAGTGAGATCCATTTCCCTTCTACCACATTTGTTTTATAGAAACAATCCTCAATGACACATGTTCTCATTCACAATTAATTATCTTTTTAATTAATTTAATTAGTATTATTCACGCACACACTTGTCACCCTCTCCCCAAGTTTCAGAAGTAATTACCATTTTTATTTTATTTAAAAATCCATTTTCCCTCACATTCCCCAATGTGTTCCTATTTTCACAATTACTTGTCCCTTTGTTCCCCAAATTCTCATTTAATGAGTGTCTCCTAACTAGATCTTAGTTAGAGTTGGATTAGGAGTCTTCTTCTAGTTAGACTTAGTGGTAGCTTGAGTCTAGATACTATTCTATCTGTACACCTATTCTCTCCTATTATTATTATTTTTTTTTTAAATTCCAATTTATTGATTTCATGCACACATGTGCATTTTATCCAAACTTTAGATTTTACTCACTTTTTCCTAGAATTTGATTTATCTCAATTTTTTTATTTATTTAATATTTTTATTTAGTCCCTTAATTAAACTTATAATTATGCTTAGACTCTTTTTAGGCTTCTCAGTTTATAATTTACTGACTAATAAATTGTTTTATTTTAACAGGGTTTAACCATTTCAATGTTTCCTAGGTCACCTAGATTTATTTGACTCGCATTTAATTTCGCGGCATTCTCTTCAAGACGCACTTTTGTGCTCCAAGGGTGCCACTCTCTATTGACTAGTTTTAGAAGTTTATCTGACCCTTGGAGTCAACACTCCACTCTGTCAACCTTGTGAGAGACTAAGGGGTTCTAATTAATAAGAACTCTGCCTTATTGTGCACCCCTTAGAAATCTTCGTGAACGATTGTCTCAGTTTACCCTCACAATATAGTGGACATCTCAAACTAGGTAGTCGTTAACCTACATTTTAGGCCACAATGGGAGTGCTCAAAGTTAGATAGATGAAGGAATCAAGAATCTTATCCACAATGAGAGAAGGTGTCTCTAAGACATGGCCATCTACAATTTTGGTCTTGACGGTAAATAACAATACACAATGCCTATGTATATCACACCCCTCTATAATTTCCTCTGAAGCATAATAGAAATAATGTTAAATGTTGAAATTTGTATGTAATTGTTTTTATTTCATGGTTGTTGTGGGTTCCTTAATTTTTTATATGTTGTGTGCCACATTTTGTATGGTTGGCCAATTTGCAGTCACCCACAAATTGTATCTCCTCCACTAGGCCACATTTTATCTTTCTGACTAGTGGCTACACCTTTCCCACAAGTCGTACACTATATTTTCTCCATTGTTGGGTGTTTATACCTTTCCCATAGGCCATACATTGTGTTTTCACCATTGTTTGGAATCTACACCTTACCCACAAGCCATGCTCTACATTTTATTATTTGTTGAATGTCCTCCCATAAACCAAAATCGCACATTCCTCTCTAAACTTTTTCCTTGTTGTTGGATGATTTCATCTTTGTTTGTTATTTGAGTACCCTCCTTAGTATCGGATTGTGTGAGAGTATCATTCGAATAGCCGGAGTGAGTGTCATAGTTTTGGCTCATGATTGTAAGATCATAGTGTGTTGTGTAGGCTCATTTAAATAAGAGAAAGTGTATAGTTTCATATGCATTTTTATTTGACCAATTGTTGGGTTGTATATGGAATTTCACCCAGATGTTGAATACAGAAGTAATTTTTAATTTCATAAAGGATCCATGATGATTAAATAGATAGTCCATAGGCCCACCATTTACAGATCATATGGTATTAGAGAAGGTTTTTCCAAGACCTTGAAAAAACTATCATGGGAAAATCCTTGAATAAGGAGAAGCTAGAATAGTTGAGAGACTTCAATAGGAAGATCCAAGAAGAAATATGGTATTGAAGGAAAAGAGAAAATGTGTTGGAAAATGAGCTTTCCAAGTGACGAGACTACTTCACCACCATGAGGGAAGAATCAGACAGAAGAATATTATATCTTGTGTAGTTGGAGAAGAAATTCAATGGGTTCGATAATTGACAAGATGAGAGTTTCACCAAAGTCACTACTTAGACATAAAAAGACTTGGAAGCGAAGGAAGAGACCTTGAAGAAGCTAGAAGAATATTGTTAAGAGACCAAGCAAGCCCCTTCCACTGCCACTATGGAATCTAGTACCATGAAAGAGGAAAACATAGTAAACTCACATTCTAAGACCCTTTCTCAAGAAAACCTTTGCTGACTTTGAGAAGCACAATAGAGGTATCGGTTAAAAGTACATGATGTAAATGAGTGATGATGACCAAGGGATTTTTATTCTTATTGTATCTCAATAGAGTCCCAAGCATGAAGGCTTAGTATTTGGTGGAAAAGAAGCCAACACAAGTGCATATCAAACCACCTTTGTCAAGGAAAAAGGAACTGGGAAAGAATCCATTCCCATGGAGGAAAAGGTATATGGAAAATGAGTGTGTAGGAAGATAGTCAAATATACTTGTTGAATCTTGGAAGAGGGAAACAAAGAGATGATTATGTCATCCATGTTTTCTCAAAATATTGCAGGAACAAGCAACGAAAGTAGCAAGAATCATAAAAAATTAATAAGGTATGACATAGATTGTTTATGTTGCAAGAACAAGGGTCATAATGGTATCAATTGTTGGCACTCTAGAAGGCCAAGAATCCCATGCAGGAACTATTGCTAGTACTACAAATCGACTAGACATTAGGAGGCCAAATGCTAGATTCTTCACCCATAAATCCATCCCAAGAACCGAACATCTAATAAGAAATATTGGATAATCAAGGTCAAGGGTAAATAGGATTTTCTTACACTTGAATCCCAAGGAGAAGCTATTGTGCAACGACCTATTGCAGCAACAATTTCCATTTCTAGTGATGAGATGGACAACAAGGTTATGCCAAATATATCCCCTGTTCATCCCTTATCTTCTATCCTATAGCAGAGGCACCCTTTCTTGGATATTTGCTAGAGTTTACTTGATGATCAAAGAAGAATAATATTGAAGGGAGTTGAATATTTTTGGGACCAAAATCTTGCAAATGGGGAGGTGTGATCTGAATTGGATCCTCACCCAAAATATTTTGTAAATTTGTAATAAGAAAGTAATGTTTTTTTATTTCATTTTGTATTTTTGGAAAAAATGGAAGGGGAAATGAATCATGTGATGGTTGGAATTCCAAAGGAATCCCATTAAAATAATGAAGGTTTTAGTGAAGAGAACAAGGGAGATGTACGGAAAATTGGAGGAAAACATCAATAGAAATGGAAGCTTGAAGAATCTAACCTTCTTAAAGTTCGGTGGACAAAGGAATCAAGAATCGTGTCTACACCGAGTGAAGGTGTCTCTAAGCCATGGTCATTTGCAATTTTGGTGTTGACAGTGAGTAACAATACACAAATTATGTGTATAGCTAACCCTCTATAATTTCCTCCTAGACATAATACAAAATCTCTTTAAATGTTGACATTTGTATGTAATTGTTTTGATTTCATGGCCATTATGGATTCATTAATTTCTTATATGTTGTGTGCAATGGATGTTTGGGTTATTTTCATGATTTATTGGATTGTGGTATGATATATACAACAATCTCCATCTTGTTGGTTGATTTCCTCTCACCCACAAGTCACTCCTACCTCTTTGAGACACGTTTTTTCTTGGGGACCAATTTCCTCTCACCCATAAATCGTATCTCCTCCTCACTAGCTGGTGTCTATACCTTTCCCATATGCCATACATTGAATTGTATCCATTGTTAGGTTTCTATAACTTTCACATAGGTCATACATTACATTTTCACAATTTCTAAGTATCTACACCTTTCCCATATGATGTATTCCATGTTTTAGTATTTTCTATATGTACTTCCATAACCCATAGGCTACATGTTCCTCACTCTAAACATTTTCCTTATTGTTAAATGATTTAATATATGGTTTTTGTTTGCGTAGACTCCTTAGTATTGTATTATGTGGGCGTAACTTTTAGCTAGCCAAAGTGAGTGTCATAGTTTTGGGTCATGATTATAATCTTAGAGTGTGTTGTGTAGGATCGTTTGAACAAGAGAAATAATATACTTTCATATGATATTGTATTTGACCAATTGTTGGGTTGTATATGGAATTGTAGCTAGATATTGAGCAGAGAACTAAGTTTATTTTCATAAAGTATTTGTCTTGATCAAATGGAAAATCCATAGGCCCATTGTTTACGGATCACTCCCCCCCCCCA
>SNQJ01S0038687.1:83359-102196 GCA_010110895.2 Picea sitchensis
TAAGTATTATTTACATTCTTTACATTATCATACATATGAGAACCAACTCATTGTGAGGCTACAACCTCTGTTTTTGCAAGCTGCAACTTGTTGAGAGCACCAACTCTCTCTTTTCTCTAGCATCCACTAGAAGGAAGCTACAACTCCCTGGTTTCTCTAGCACCAACTAGAAGGAAGCACCAACTCCCTGGTTTCTCTAGCACCAACTAGAAGGAAGATACAACTCCCTGTGTTCAAGCACCCACTTGAACCTCTGAGGACAACAGTCCTCCCTAGAACCTCCCTACCACCCTGTTTTATAAATATTTGCTACTGAAACTCATTACAGTGATATAGTGTTCAACAATGGCTTACCGGACTCATTACTGTTCTACTGCATTTCATTGCTCTGTCTGCCTCACTGCCTTCCTGCACACATGACTTGCACTGTCTGTTCTTCTGCCTTTTATGCTCTATGCAACATGTCCATTCACTTCATAGTTCCTCTTATGTTCAATTCAACTGCTGCACTCTCCTCCTTCTTTATGCATGAATCACCTTCAACAACAACAACCACAGCTACACCAACAACAACAACAGCAACTCCAACAGCAACACCATCTCTTCTTTATACCGTGTACTTATATGTTTTGTGCTACTTGTGCATGCAATGCGCGCAATCCCTCTGCATACTCACACCGCGTCGATATCCTCCACCTCTCAAGTGCTCTGCCTGATCATCAATCGTAAATTTTCAACTTCTCTAGTGGTTCCCACCATGCGTCCAGCATCACTGGGTGTTCTGCTGAGATTCCTCGGCCTCTCTGGCAGTTGAGACTCCTCGTCTTCTCTGGCATAGTCGAGCTTATCCTTTCTGTTTCAGTTACAGACTTCAATGCTCATCCATATGTCAATCCCCTCTAAGAATAGTCTTCATTCACTAGAAGAAGCCTGGATACTCTTCACCTCCTCTATCAATCACCTCGAAGAGTCTTCGAGTCCTCTGGTAGAAATCATCACTGGTTTCTGGCAGTTACACTACGACGTGCAACAGTAGCCCTCCGATCTCCTTCAGTTTCATCTGCACCGTTGGATGATTTTCATTAATCTTGTCTTTATTTCGCATTTCAGCATTTCAGCATTCGTGTGATCCATTGTGTTGACACTCCCAGTCACGATCCACGAAATTCCAAGGTGGATCTTATTTGCACTAGTTGCTTTCTCCAGGTGACCACAGGCGGTGACCACATGCTGCGCCAGTTCACCTTTTCGGTGTATTCGTGAACTTATGACCTTCATCGACCCTGATCGATGGTCCACGATCTTGATGAATCAACGGTCCAGGTCTCATCGTGAATTCTCATCTCGTTGTTCCTTAGATGGAGGTTCTCGTCACTCCAAGTAGTGATAGGCGAGACTTCGAGATGGAGCTTAGATCAACGGTCCAAGATTTCGGTGATTTGACGGTCCTGATATTTTCGTGATCTCGCATCTCGCAGTTCCGTAGATGGAGGTTCTCGTCACTCCAAGTAGTGATAGGTGAGACTCTGAGATGGAGCTTAGATCAATGGTCCAGGATACTTGGTGATCTGACGGTCTAGATATTTTCGTGATCTCGCATATCGTGATTTTGAACCTCTTTCCTTGGGATTTCCCGATCTGCGAAACTCCGAAATGGAGTCTTTGTGGTGCTCTGATCTTTTGCCATGCATCCTCTTGATCTGACGGTCCATGACTGTCCTTTCTGACGTGGTCTGCCATATTCACCTCCTGGATTTGACGGCCCAGATCACACCTTGATCCAACAGCTAGGATCATTTCGCCATTTTGGATTTCACGATTTCGCCACTTCGCGATTTCGCCACTTCGCGATTTTGCCACTTCGCGATTTCTCCACTTCGCGATTTCACCACTTCATGCTCTTTAATGAATATGCAGGTTCTCCCTGATCCAACGATGGTCGGATCTTACGCTCAGATCTTATGCCTAAGATCTGTCCTCCTCTTCTGCGCGTTCTTCTTGTCCACAAATAGATCTAGCGGTCATCGGGGAGTCTGAATAAGATCCAACGTTCACTATTGCTCCTCCTCTTCCATTATCACTGCGTTGTTGATCATGTTGATCTTTGCCATCACTGTTCTTTCCATCAATGATAAGCTTACTCCCAATTGTAAACCTTCCAACACTCTCTCCCTCTCTACTCCACTCCCCCCTCCTCTCTCTCCCATTCTCTCTACATCCCTTCCCTCTCTTTACCTCTATCTCCCTCTCTTACCCTATACCCCTCTCTCCCTCCATGTTATAGCGTCATTTCACACCTCCTATTCTCATGATGATTCATTGGCCTCAATTACATCATTTTCCCTATTTGGAGGAGCCAAATCCCCCTTTTCCTCCCTAAAAAAATATAAAAAAGTTCCATTTTTCAAGATGTACACAATTCTCCTTAAAGAAACTTGCGTACATACGTGCCTTGCTAGTTAGAAACCCATGTACATGTTTAATTAGATTATATAAATTCTTGATATTTTGGGCAGAGTTGACAGGTTCCTTAGGTTCTCGACCTCATATAGCCTATGCATAACTACTCCAACTAACAAAAGGGAATATAAAAGAGAGCCTTGGTATGGAGGAAAAAAATGTTCAAAGAGATGCATCCTTATGCTTGCAGATTCCTTATAGCCTTGCAAGCCCCTGTTTCCCTAGATTTTTGAGATTGTCTTCCCCTCCTGAAAATCCTTGTTTTTAGGATTTGTGTTTCCCTTTATCTCATCAAGAAGAAATCCATTGCTTCCTTGGACCCACTGAAACACGGAACTTCGGAGGTATTATTTTTCATCTCAGGACTTGGGTGGAGAAACTTGGAGCCTGGTTCCAGGATCATGTCATAGCGGTTACACGTTGTAAATAACTCCTTTTTCTATTATTAATAAAAGAACTCTCATTGTCGTCCACTTCTATTTGTTAATTCATGATTTTGATGAGATTATTTGTATCTTATTTTAAATATAACATGAAAGTGGATTGATTATATTTAGTTGGTTAGAGGATAACTACCTTCTTGCAGTTGCATACTTCTTTGTTTGCAGTACTTTCAGAGGATCGCGGTGAAGGAATTCTGGAGAAAAATCCCACAAGAGAGATCCAATTCAAATGATAGGTTCCCAGTATTTCCTCTTTCCTTTCTTCCAAAAATTAGTTACTGTGGGTAGTTACTTTCAATTAAATTCTTAATTAAAGTTTGAGAGAAGTCTTTTAGGGAACTTCTCTAATGTGTCCCCTGACCCATAGCCATAGGACTTAGATTTTCGTAAGAGAACTGGAAAATCCACTGAGGAATCTATCTCCTTTGTGGGTTAGTATAAGTTGATTGCATGGATTTTCTTTATTTTTCTTGATTGCTTTTTTTTCACTGTTAATTTCAATATTCTAGGAACCTATGCCTTTATTTTCATTCCTTGAGTCCATTCTTTTCTTTCTTTTTCTTGAAATTCTATGTATTGTATGTGTTGTTCTTCAATAATAGACGTGTACATACACGGATTGTAAGAGGGAACATCACCTACATATGCCCATTTCCTTGGTTATAGTCGCATACAAGTCTTATAAAGAGGTTCTTGTGCCTTTTTCTTGGTCAAGGTCTTGTCTTGGTCTTTGAGGGTCCTGTTGGGATTTCTTGGTTTCTATATATGTCCTTAGCAATATCATAAGTCGATCTTGGTTTATAAAACTAAAAGAAAAAACAAATTACTTTGATGTTTCTATCATTTTGAGTCATTCTTTTCTTTTCTCTTTGTTTTCCAATATTTTTCGGCTTCGTTTTGGTCTCTCTGCTGCATTTTCTGTTTTGGGTTATTTGGCCTAATTTTCCATGTTTTTCTAAGTGTATATGCCCTTTAAATTTACAACAGTTGAATACATACACTATGATTATATAGGAGTAAATCACATCCATACACTATTTTTGCATAGGATTAAATCGCGTACATACACTGAAAAAAGTATGTAGGTGTTGGGTCATGTACATGACCTGTAGAAGGCCAAAGTGTGTACACATGTTCCCTGTAGAAGGAAAAAACACACAAATATGTTACATATAGAAGGAAAAGTCACATACATAACTCATCTGCACTTCCTACAGTGATCTAGGGTTCATATATACATGAACTACAGTGGAGAGAGTGGCGTACACCTCCAAAAAAGTGATTTTTTTGGCTTGATTTTCAACATTTTTGAAGGCCCGTTTCAGCTAGTTTTGGGGTCTTTTTTGGGGAGTTTGGTCCCTTTTAGCACTCTTTAAATTTGTTTGGCTGATAAAAAAAAACGACAGAGGTAACCTACAAACCAAATTTAGAGCTGGGTACTAGCCTGCTCAGCTCAAAAAGGGCTCTCTCCTGTCACTTGGTCTTTAATAAATGAGTTTTCTTTAACACTTCAATGGCTAGGTTTTGTTGTTTTAAAAAGGTTTTTTTTAATTTTGATGGCAAGGAAGAGGAGGGACACTTAGGGATATGGAGTCAAACTTCTAAAAATAAATGGAAGCACTGACTGGTCGGTAGAAATCTCCAGAGGATAAAGGCTAAATGAGGCGATAAATCTGAGTTATAATTTGTAAATTTTCACAGTGTAGGAAGGAAAGAAAACATGTAACTGCATCAGAGAATTAAATAAATGAATTATGAATAATTTAAGAAGAAATTAACAAATTTTAAATTTCTTCAGCCGAGAGCATCACGAGATAAATTTTGGGCCTTTGACTATCCAATTTAAATAGAAGACAGTGAAAATGAAATTAGAAATACAGTAAATACATACAAAGAGAGGAGACAAAAATCAAATCACCACCATTAGAATATTTTCATGGAAACTTCAAGACTTATGCATGTGTATTCTATTCAGCTTCAGAAAATTACATTCAAGTTATGAATAGATAAAATCGTTCCCTTGCACTTATGCCAACCCCTAATACATTTGGAACTCCTAATATTTATACAAGTTGAGTTCCTTTGGTTTGAAACCAATTACAATGATAAAAATGAAACGTTTCAGTTTCTGAAACTGATTACAATAATTACAAGGGACAATTTCAGTTTTGAAACCAATTACAATGATTAGCAAGAAAACGTTTCATGATCCAGATTCTAACTCCTCTGACACTTCAGTCTCGTTCTTTGCCACTTGTCATGCTCTTGTATTCCACCTAATCTACCATCTTCAGTGACATATGGACATCACTCACTGGACCCTAGAAAACTGCACTTTGACTTACCCATTCGTACTATCTCCTTCCATTCAAAGTCAGAAGGGATATCATAATATATCATTTCTTTGATCAAGATCTCCAGGTCAATGCAGGAAGCATATGTCATGACTGGTAGTCCAATTTTGACTGCTTTGAACTGATTCAGAATCTCAAAGTCAGTAATCAGATGTTCAACTAGTGTAACTCATTTCATATTTTCCTCCAGGGTTTCGAACTTGGAGTGATCCATTCTGCACTAAGTGAGGTGAGCATTGTATTCTTCATGATCATACAATTTTCCTTTGCCATCCTAAAATAGTGGAATTCCTTTGATAAACAATTCTTCAAACAAATCCTTGAACTCTTTCACACTTTTCTCCATCTATGTTGCCTTTTTTTGGACTAATTTCAACATGTTATGCTTAGAAATAACCCTCATGGCCAAGATAATCAATGTAGTTCTATCTTTAAATCCAATAGTCTGAAGGTCTCGAGTAGGAATGGAGTTGAGTATATTTATGGCATTTTGGGCCCATTGTCATGGTTTCTTTGCCGGAGTTTCATTCACAATAGTGCACCTACTTCTAGTTATGATGGCTATGTTGTCTTTATCATTGATGAAATTCAAATACAATCTGAACTTGGAAGGCTCAACAACTATAGATTTCTAGATGATATGCTTGGTCCCCTACAATAAAACTTTTCCTCTTAATCTCATCCTTTCATGTGGGACTTCATTCTCCTTTTGAAATTGAGCCATTCTTTCATCCTTTGCCTGCATCTCCTGCTTCAATTTCTCTATGCTTATTTTTAGCCCTTTGATTTCTCCTTCTTTTAGGCTAACTAGTGACATAGTCTGAACAATTCCTTCAGTGTTTGGCCCAACTTCTGCAGTAGGAGGTACAACCACAACCCTTTTTAGAAATGATGTCTTCTCATGTGACCACTTGACCCTTTCTTGTTCTAGCTGCAATTCCCTAGGCTTGTAGTCCAATGCCTCTTGACGAAGTGTCTCATTTTCCTATTCCAGAGAAACCAATTATGTTGTTTATGGATGATCTGTAGCAAGCATATTCAATTTCTTCTTCAAGATTTGAATCAATTTTTCTTTTTCATCCAATAAGGATTTCACCCCTTGGGGGCCTTCAGATTCCAGCCTCTTTACCTGAGTCTGCCAATATCTGCTAGATGCTTTTTCTTGCCTCAACTGCCCTTCCAATTTCATTTCATAAGATGAAAACTTTGAATTATTCAAGCTTAAACTCATGTAATCATAATACAACATATCACTAGTGTTCTTATGGAATTTGGCCTTGTCTGGAGCAATGATGTTGTCATACCTTATCTAGATCTCAGATACCTTGTCTTCATATGCAACTACAATGTTACAGGTCCTCTTCTCAACATCCCTTACTGTGAACAGAGAAGATTTATGCTGAGAAATATTTTCCACTTCAGGGACTAAATCCCTCATCTCGCCCAGAGCTATGTTTCCCTTCACAGCATACTTTTTTGCCAAATCTTCTTTAGATTGATAAGCTTCCTCGGATGTTTTATCAAATATGTGTTTCTTACTGCTTCACTTTAGAGTTTGCTTTCCTTTTCAACCTCTATAGTTCTAGTGCCACTTTCCACCATATCTATATTTACTTGTTCTTTGGGATCTTCCTCCTATAAATTCACTATCTGTGGAGATTGTGAAATCTTCATCTTCTTAGGAGTAGTTTGTTGATCACTGGTGCCCATGGCCTCTGAACTGCTTCTCTTGTTGTAAACACTCATCTTGGGGACTTTAACTATTAGTTTCTTGGTATCTTGTTGTGTTTGACTTTGTTGCAGGGTTTCCTCCACTTGTTGTGTTTGAGTTGGTTGCAATATTGCTTCCATATCAACACAAACTTCTAGGTTTTCCAGCTTATCAAAACCCTCAACATGTTCATGCTCATAAGGGGCTTATTTTTTCATCAATATTCTCTTGGATATGATCTGGTGTGAATCGTGTCTTCTTCCTTGTAGCTGTGCAAAACCAAACTCTTTGAGATTTTCTTGAATATGAGATAAGCATGATCTAGTTTTGACAATGAAGGGGCTAATGATAAAAGGGAACTTGAGGTTGGAGGCTTTGCACAACTTCAAGAAATGCTCTGTCTCAGATATAATTCTTTTTCTGATGAATTCAAGGGAAAAGACTCTAGGGGTCAGAAAAATAGGCAATAGATAGGGGGATTCATGACAACCATAAAACCAAATTACTATTGAGTGCATGAATAGTACCCAATCCCCCACTCTGTTCTTTGGATTTGGCTATAGATAGCTCCTCATGTCATCCAAAACTCTGGGTAGGCTGGTGTTAAAAATCAAACTCTAAACTCTAGACATGAATTTGTTTATGAAGATAAGAAATGTAATCCTTTTACATTCAGTTGATACAAATGTTGCTTCAGGAAATTCTCTCTTATTGGTTTCCAGGAAAATATTTAGCAAATAGGTGTAATATCTGAAATGACTTAGAGAGAAAAAATTCACTAGTTGTTTATGGATATTATCACCTAGGAATTGATCAAAACTGATGTGGACTAATAGACCAGACTCTGAATTAAAAAATTTCAAAAGGAAACCGAGCATGACTTCGACCACATGTTTGTCATTGTCTAGACCTAGGACTTGACTCAAAAGGGAACATACCCATTGGACTTCAATAACAATTATACTCACATTCATTGGCAACGACAAACCCTCTGAAAAATGTTCTGGTTTGACAATTATCTGCAAAAATAGATCTCAGAGCTTTGATGGACATCCTCTATATACCCTAATTATAGTTTCTTCATTGAAATGTTCAGACATTGCGGAAAAAGACTATGGTATACCGAGGGAATATCGAATTGACAGAGTGTCTACCCTACACATGACCTCTGATCCTTGTGTATTCACGATGACTCTTTCTTCATGTGAATACTGTTCGGCGCACCAACCTATAAATTCAAGAAAATGGAAAGATATTTCGATAACATAAGGGACTCTGGTGGCTTGAACTGCTTCAAGGAACGGTATACACCTTCCTAATTTATCGGACAGGTTTCTTCTGGACACAGAGATGGGCAAAATGGTGATTTCAATATCAAAAACGTCTGAATCTCAGTCAATTAGGGCTTCTTCATTCGCCACAGGATATTGTTATGTTACTGAAGTTATGATAGGATCCATGGTTGCGATGAAAAATACCTGGAAAAGAGAGGAAATGGCATGAAATTAGAGTATTGTTGAGATGCAATTGAATGAGGGTGGTCACTCCAAGTTTCAAACGGTCCAGTGTTCGAAATAATAATAAAATATATAACAAATTCCCTATTATACTTTTCCAAATTCTAGGGGTGTGAGGAAGTGGTTTGGGGAAACCCTCTTTTCACCCAGAAATGCACCTGGTGGCACCACGTCTCCCCGAATGAAAACCACAGTTTAAATTTTGGCTCGCTTTCCAAAATTAACCTCTGCGCAGTTTATCCCCCCAAAATCATCCTCGAATGTTGATCTGCAGAGTTCACGATATGCGACGTGTCGAGCCCCATCATCTTAGTGCTCCTTCCAGATTTAGGCTTTCCCTACCAAATTTATCCCCTTAATTGGTTTATCAGGCTTCCAAACAAATTTAGCGCCTTGCTAGATTCTGCAATCTTGATTTCACGTAAAAAAAATTAATGGTGACTAATAGTCCCGAAAATGGTTTTTGCATATAGGAGGTAGGTAAGGCCTTAAATTTGATTATAAAATAAAGTTTTTGATCCATCTTTATCTCCATTTAATCCATTGGATTGCATGAGACTAGTCTTGTTATGAGGATCTCGGTTTTTTGGTCATTGTTGTGGTCATTTTTGAAACTTGAATGTGTATTTGAGTTCGATACTTCTATTTTTTTTATTTCCTTGGATTTTTAATACATTAAACAAAAAAAAATATTTCTTTCGACATCTTTTGTTAATTTTTTCTTTGGTAGAAAGAAAAAAAAATGAAAAAAACCTAGTTTTCTAATAGTTAGGTCTCTTTATTTCTTTGCATTGTTTTGCATTGTTATTTGAAAAAGAAAAATATGTTTGCATAGATTTTGTTTTATTCTCATATTGAAAGCATTAACAAAATAAAAATAACAAAGAACATCCTTTCTATTTCTTCTTTTTTGTTTCTCAAAGGGTGGATTGTGCATTTTGCATCAGAAAGAGAAAATATTACATTTCAAGGTTGAAGAGATTGTTCATGCATTTTTTTCTTTTATTGAAACTTTTTTTCATTGAATAATTATTGCAAGGTTTTCTTTTGCAATTTTTTTATAAGTTTCATTTTTGCAAGAGTCTCAAACAACATCAGTTTCACTTCCATATCCTTTAAGTAAAAACAACCAATAAAATGAACACTAAACTTAAAATTTACTAGAATTTGTTTCTAGGGTTCATAAACAAGTTTAGGGTTAGACCCTTGAATTAGGATTGGAGAGATAACTCTCCAAGGCCGATAAAGAAACATAGGATTCTAATTTAGATATATTCAAACCCAAATTTTGTATAAGTGTGGTCGGGAAACTCCTCTCACACATGATCCAAACATGAGATCACATAAGGAAAAGAAAATGAGATAACCCCTCTGAATCTTGACCAAGTGTTGCAGAGAGATCGTATTTTGGGGGTTTCATTAGTGTCCATATTGTTGCAGAGAGATCGTATGTATGTATTGTGGATGAAGGAACCTCAACTAGTATTTTATCCTCCTCGTTTGGAAACCTTTGCGTTCTCCCAATCTTGTGTAAACTACTAGTGAGTTGTTGGTTTTCGACATAAAACCTAGTGAATGTTTAGGGAATCTTCCTCAATTTCCTATCACGTTAGGTGGGAATATTTTCTTAGTCAATCTGTTAGTGTCTTCGGGCCCTTTAGAGTTTAATATTCTTCTTGGGAGTGATTATGTTTAAGCTATGAATGTTGTAGTGTTTACGCTCTTTTGTGTAATGCATTTTACTCACAACATAAGAATTGTCACTATTTTTTATCTTTCATCTGATAATCACCATCCTAGTTCGGCTTTATATCAGGTTTCCCCTTTGTGTGTTCATATTGTTCAAGTAGACTCTTCCCCACCACGGGTGATTTATGTGGCATCTTATCCTTGGTGTTAAATTTCTCCTGAGATGGGAACTTTACAGTCTTGTTTTCCTTCTTGAGACATGGTCTTGGAAATTGATCAGGTGATTTACCCAATGGGGGAACGAGAGCCTTTACTTTCCCATTTTGGCCCGAGTAATATGGTTTTTCCTCCCGAGTCTGGTATTACTATTTGTGAGACCTTGAGCCCTAGTATTTATGTGTTGTTGAGTCTTGGTTTCTTGGATGTTGAATTTCCTTTGGATGAGGCTATCCTTGAGGCTATGATTATGGATCCTTGACCTATTCCTGAACTGGAAACTTTACAAGTTGGTTTCCAAAGAAACCCTTGGCATGATCCTAGCAATGGGATCTACTTAGAGAACTACTATACATAAGATACATGGTTGTGTGTTTCTATGTTCATATTGTATTTTTACGGTTTCTTGTTTTCAAGTTTTGTATCCCATAGCACTTGTTTTTATCAGAGGTTTCTATATTGGAATTATTAACTTATGGGTGAGTGTTGTTGGACCTATTATATATATAAATTTGGAGACATTTTCTTTGGTACCTCTTCGTTCCATGTCAATCTGTTCTGACAGGTAATGATCTCAAAAATGGCATTTAGGTTAGATTTTCCACTTCATGCATTTTTTTCATTATCAGTTTATTGTTTCATTCTTCCTTAGGATCGACCCCATCGAGTTGCGACATGGAACCTTATTTGTTGTTTAGAAGTGTGGTAATTCACGTGATTGAACCTACCATTCATGGGTTCCCTAGTTAGACCCTTGTTCATAGTTTGGAAACCATGTTGAAATACTTTCATAGGATTGGGAGCCCTATTTAGTCTCGCCATTACTTTGTGTTGAAGTGTAATGTATTCTTCTCAATATTTTTTTGGCCAATACCTATGGGGATCCATAATTTATGTGTTGAGTCATGATACTGCATTGCATATTGACCACTCACAATTTTTGGGCCTAATGTCGGCTTCATCTTGATGTCATATATCCTTTTGTATATGCATTCTCGAATAGTTTCCATCCTATCAATACTAGCCTTTGCGACTTGACACCCTTTATACCCGGAGGAAAATTTCCCCCGAGTGTCCATAACCTGCACATGCTTTCCTTGCATTAAGTATATGTATGTTCCTTGTGCTTGGAACTAGTTTTTTTTATCGTGACACCCATTATCATTATGAGTGGGTTGTATCGCATTTGTTAATGGTATACATCAATGACCGGTAATCAAACAATGTCTCGTTGTGTTCGACTTCAACACATCTATTCACATAGTGTAGACTCATACCACAACGGATTGTTTTGAAGACTTTGGGTGAAGTACAAGCATCACATATTATGTGCTCCTACCCAACTTTGATTGTACCACCCTCTTTGACATTGGTACTTACAAAGGATCAATTTTTTCACTCCATTGGTTCCAGATGTCTTTTGTCTGATTCTGAGACACAGGTCGACTGTGTATCTATTGATGGCTATGATATACATTTTTTCATGGATCCAGTGTGTATTTTCTTGTGGCCTACATTGCTAATTTTATATATAAATGTATCCACTATGTATAGTTTTCATTGCCATGGATATCAATTATGATTTCATAACTCATGGATACACAATGTACTTGATTTGGTGGGCATGCTTACATCACACTCAAGCATCGGAATGCTTGACTTTAGAAGAGGGTATCTTATTTGTTTATGTTGTAGGTGTGGTTCCAAGATTGGTCTTCGACTACTCCTACCCAATGGCCCCTCTAAAATCTCATGACTATTTGTAATGTATTTTGGCCATCAATTGCTCTTCTGAACTCAAACACTAGGGGGAATATGTTGTAGCATAATTTGACACCTCCTATGATCATGACAACTCATTAGCCTCAGTTACATCCTTTTCCTTGTTTGCAAGAGAAAAATCCCCCTTTTCCTCCCTAAAAACATATAAAAAAAATCCATTTATCAAGATGTACACAACTCTCCTTTAAGCAACTTATGTACATACGCGCCTTGCTAGTTAGCAACCTGCGTACATGTTTAATTGGCTAATATATATATAATTCCCGATATTTTGGGTGGAGTTGATGGGTTCCCTAGGTTCCCAACTAACAAAAGGGAGTATAAAAGAGAGCCTTGGGATGGAGGAAAGACATGATCAAAGAGATGCAACCTTATGCTGGTATTTTTCTTATAGCCTTGCAAGCCCTTATTTCCCTATATTTCTGAGATTGTATTCCCCCCCTGAAAACCCTTGTTTTCAGGATTTGTGTTCCCGTTTATATTGTTAGGAAGAAACCCACTGAAACACATAAATTTGAAGGTAGTAGTTTTCATCTCAGACCTTGGGTGGAGGAACTTGGATCTTGGTTCTGGGATCATGTCACAACAATTACAGGTTGTAACCAACTCCTTTTGTTTTTAATAATAATAAAATCTCATTGTCCTCCACTTCTCTTTGTTAATTCATGTTTTTTATAAGATTATTTGTATCTTATTTTGAATCTAACATAGAAAGTGAATTGATTATATTTAGTTAGTTAGCGAATAACTACCTTCTTGTAGTTTCATACTTATTTGTTTTCGGGACTTTCAGAAGATCGTGGTGAAGGAGATCTGGAGCATAAACCCTCAAGAAGGATCCACTTCAAACAATAGGTTTTGGGTATGTCTTCTTTCCTTTCTTTCGAAAGTCAGTTACTGTGGGTAGTTACTTTCAATTAACTACTTAATTAAAGTTTGAGAGAATTATTTTAGGGAACTACTCTGTTGTGGCCCCTAACCCATAGCCATAAGACTTATATATTCGTAACACTCCCTCCCTCTCTCTCCCTCCCTTCCCCCTCTCTTCCCTTATATCATTCATGTGGCTTCAATATTTCGTATGGTGTTGTTCGTTAGCCTAGTCCATAGTTGGGGATCTCAATTCCACTAGGTGGTTTTGAGCAGTAGGTATGTGTCCCGGGGTTTTGGAAAAAATATGCACATGTTGTTCCTTGCACCAAGGGTGGTCAGAGGTTGAGTTGGCCAAGCCCCCCCTTTCCGAAGTTTAGAGGCAGGAGCTCCTAACCAAAAATTTTGGGATATTCCTTCAGTGGTTTAAAAATTACAATAATGTAACAAGGGATCTTTTACCACTGCCTGAATGCTCTAGTTTCCTACCCTTAGTGGGGCTTATCCTGACTCCACGGTCTCTCATAGAGCTAGTTATTTAGAGTAGATGTGAATATGAATCAATCTAGACATTGTCTTTGACCCAACAATAAAGGAAAATTGATTGAAGGATCTAAGCATAGGAATGTCTTGGGAACACATGTTCCCTCCTCTTCATGAATGCATGCATACTCAACATATGAACATACACGTGTTCCTGAACATATGCACGATCAACACATGAACCGAAGTTCCTAAAAGCTCCTATTTGACAAGTGTGTAGCAATTCAGTGAACACCAAAACTATAAGATTAGGAATAAGCACACATTTCTAAAAGCATACATATATTTATGCATATTCACAACACCTCATTGTCCTATATCAATTTATCTATTCACTCTCTACAAAACAATAAATTAAATAACTATGAACTTAAAAAATGAATTTTCAAAGTAAATTTTATTCATTATTAATTTTATGTAGAGTTTGTATTACCATTACCTTATTATTAATAACTATTTTTTTTTATTGTATAATTTTTTATTATTTTCTTACAATGTTTATCTTGATTTTCTAATTCTCTTTGCATAATGTATATCCAATTCTTATAAGCTCACTCAATAATCTTATGCAGCACATTCACATATCAGTGTGTATATCTCAAAAGACAAAAATCCATTGCATTTGTTTACAACAAAATTAAACTCAATGTACAATTAATCCAAACTTCTTTGTACTTTGTAAACTTTAAAAAATGAGGCGAAACGGAATTAAAAATATCTGAGAATTGATTTTTGTATCAGTATCGTTGTTTTTTATATTAGTTTTAATGTTTTAAAAGTAAAAAAAATAAAAAATTAATTCAAAATAGTTTTATTTTTTATTAGTTTCTTTTAAGGGATTGTAGTAATAAGTTTGTTATTGATTTGATATTAATTTACTTTTTATTTTGAATTTGTATGTAAAATGTAATGTTTAACTTATGGAAACAAATATATATTTTTTGATAAAATAAAAATATTTGTTTTTTTATTTTTGTTGGCTAATATTTTTCAAATATATATTTTTTGATAAAATAAAAATATTTGTTTTTCATCTCTGTTGGCTAATCTATTTCAAGTCTTATTGTTACCTTCACTTATTTCAGTATTTGAAATTAATTACATAATCAATCAACTTTAATACAAGTACCATCTACTTTTAAACTATTTTTTTATTTAACACTAAATAAATAATATTAAGATTCATATATCTATGTTTCAGTTTCTCAATATGGATCTTCCTATCCAAAAGTTAAATGGATTCAGGGTGTTGAAAAAACCCTGAATTAAATGGATTATACAAATTTAACCACTCAAATCTGCATATCCAACCATTCCTCAATTTGGGGCAAAATCAAATGAAAAAAATAGCCAAAAAAACTACCAAAAGATAGAACATTTAGACTAATGCATTAAGTAGTCCCAACACATAGATTAAACTACCGATAAGCTACCTATACTTCATAAAAGAGTGTTTCATCTAATTAAATTCAATTGGCATAGGAAATAGTAAACTAGTTCTTAGTAAACTCGTTGTAGTACTATTGTATTAACTCCAGCTCTAGTTTTGTAAAAAGTGGAAGTGATGTTTTGTGTTGTATACACATTAACTTTAATTTTGGTAATACAATATTATGTAAGGTAATAAATATTATATAAATTAAAATCTATATTATAAAATGTGTAATGTTTAATATTTTTTAAATTATTTTTATATTAATTTTGGTAATACATTATGTAATATAATAATGATTATATAAATTAATATAATGACCATGATGATGATGATGATTGAAGTAAAATTTGAAATGTTTAATTTTTTTTTAAATGTGATTAATCTTTGGTTTGTTAAAAAAATTAGGTCAATCCCAAAACTATAAAAAATTTAGGTTAATCCAAAAACTATACAACTATACTAAAGTAAAAATATGGTAAGAGATCTTGTCCCATACTGTTTATGACAAATCTATAAACTATGTGTCCTCATCTTGTCCATCCCTTGTGAGTAGATGTCAAATTCTTTGAATTCAAATTTTATGACGGTGTAGTTTCATGTTTGGGGTAATCATATCATCAATAATTATAGGGTGTCAACTATCATCTCCGTTTCCAAATCTACTTGGGAGAGACTAAGCTACCATGCAGCCTTCATGTTTTTCCTTTAAAATTGAATCTAAGATAAAGTTTTATTATTTTAAATGATTTGTGAACAGTGAATTAGTTTTGCTTCAAAACACCATTTGTTACCTAATTTTTATTTTATTTTATTTTAAAGAAATGTGCCTAATTTATGTGCATAAGGGGTGGAAATTTAAGTGATTTAAAATTAAGCCTCATTATAATATTGATTGTGTTTGATAGGAAACTGTTTTTAACAAGTTAATCCCATTAGCACTCGAGTCCTTGGGAGGATGCTATAATCTCTACGAAACCAAACGCATGAAAGCAATAATGACTTGGACCAAGTATAGAAGCTTTTCCATACGAAAATAGTGCTCTTGGCCAAGTATCTTAGTTTTTTCAAATGAATAAAAAATGAGTTATTTGATATTAAGAATATATACTTTACTCAAATTTAACAGGGCAAGGTAAGAAAAAGTTTGAGACAAGGCAAGCACAGGAAACACGAGAAATTACATATGGAGAACAAAAATATATAAGATAAAAAAAAGAATGAGAAAAGATAAAAGAAGTTAGAGAAATTGAAAAAAATACTTTTTTTGGTTTGAGATAGAGCATAGTGATAAATGATAAAGGAAAAATAATAAACCCCCTAAAAAAGCAATGGGAAAAAATACAAGCTTTAGATTTTGTACATAGAACATCAAGGATTTGTTTTCAATAAGGTAAATGCTTTACCACCTATTTGTGTTTATTTTTTAAACGCTTCATAGTGTTATGATAGAGAAATTAACTAATATATTTGAATATTATAAACAACTAAAGATCATAGTAGAAGAAGTCATTTGGGATGTGCTTATTATATATTTAAATATGTTGAAGAGTTCTTTAATATATAAAAAGTTAAATATATCTAAAGAACATCCTTTTATGTATATAGAAAATGATATTTAAGAATTTTATTAAGATTTCAATATCAAAACCCATAAAAATGTTCATTCTTAAAGCATTGATTTCATTGATGATATAGTGAAAAATGATTTAGAATAATCAAGTAATTACATTGACTTCAACAATTATATAATGCATAGTTACTTATTTCAACAATGATAGGGTAGGATGCATTGATTTCAATAATGATATAGTGAAAAATGATTAATGATTCAAGAAATTAACTGAAAAAGGATACCAAGAAAATTGATTACATGCAAGTGAAATGAATTTAATAATAACACAACCCAAACCAATTTAGAAATACATACTATGATGTTACAAAAGTAATTATCAATTATAAGTTGAAGTCTATTGTGTTCTTTCTTTGGGTGTGACTCCTCTCAATTACACTAAAAAACAATCCATTAAAACCAAATCTTATAATAGATGCAAATATAATTGCTAGGCACATATGAGGTTGGAGAAAACAACTATTGATATTGAAAAACAAAGCAAGAAGAGAGACATGGTATGACCTTCATGGCAATATCTAGTGTTAAAAATTTGAATGGTCTTCAAAATCAATTTTCTTTATCATGTGACCAATATGAAAAGATGGGAAACCTAGCAAGTGTGGGTAAAAGAAAAGTTAAAGATTCAAATTTATCATCATTTATAAGCATTTTATTGCTTTCATACTATTCACTTTCTTCATTATTAGACATTGTTACTTCATTATTTTTCATCTTAATCCTCTCATGTATCTTGATAATACTCATTAGATTACATATGTTATTTCCTAAATTTCAAATGATCAAAATTCATGTAAAACATATATATACATAATGATGATCATTTATAACAAATGATAGTGTGAAATTGAAATTAATCTAGATCTATTTTAACTCTATATTTACCAAATGTTTAACTCTATATTTATCAAATGTTTAGAAAAATAAATCTTTCAAAGTGCAAAACTTTTTTTTTCAATTGTAAAATTTGAAAAAAAAACTAATTCCTAATAAATTTAATCCTTCTAAACAATTAATAAATCCAAAATTAAAATTAATTTAATTTATTAAAAACCTCAAATAAAACTATCATTATTAAAAAAAATTAAATTTAAAAAATAATTTGAGTTTCTTAATGATTTTCTTGTTATTTCCAAGATGAAATATATATAAGAGACCATCAACAAATTTGGTTTTCTTGTTATTTCCAAGATGTAATACATAAGAGACAACCAATGACCCAAAATGATATTGGAGAGTGCGTAATTGGAACATGTAATCTAAAGCATGAAATGTACAAATGAAATCATATAAAATTAATATTTAAATTTAGAATAGCAATTAAAATTTTATTTATCAAAATTTGTAAAAAACATAAAATGAGAAATCAGAATATCATTATCATTGAAAATGATAATTACCATTCAAAATTATCCAAACCATAGGAAAAGTCATTATTAGATAATTATAATGCCATTAAGCGTAAAACTAAACCAAAAGAAAAGTCCATATTACATAATTTGTTATGTTGTCGTCGCTTACGCTATACTCTCAACTGATACGTATTTCTGCTAACTTTGAATTCAAATTTAAACGTAGAAAGTGCCAAAACCCATAATGGGTCTCAAAGTTGCTTTTTATAATAAATCTCGTATCATAATGTTAAGCAAATTTAAATGTTCTGAGTCTATTTATAATTATTGCACAACCCTTAGCGCAATTATAGTTACATCAAGGAGATGTGTCAGACTTATTACCTGGGATATAAGTCTGTAATTGTAACATCGGCGTTAGATAGAGGAGCCAAAATAGGAGCTTGAGATGAAACAGAAGAAGATGTGGTCGCAGACGCATGTGACAACCCGGAGACAGCACTGGTGGACTTGCTGTTTTGGGAAACACTAGACCACACAAAAGCAGGCTTTGTGGGATTAGGCAACGTCACAGAATGAGATGAAAGCATCAAAGATATTGCAGACATTGGTGGACGAAGTGATGGGTCTGCTTGTGTACACAAAAGGCCAACGTGAATGTATCGCAACGTTTGCTCCTGATCGCACGTTTCAATTACTGTTGGATCGATCATCTGCACAATATTTCCTTGCTTGTATAATCTCCACGCCTGCATAATCACAACGGATCGTCATTTTGATATTTAAAATATACATGATAGAGAGATCCATAAAATCGGCCTTAATTTAATTTTAT